>CM037853.1:182367777-182564163 GCA_021234595.1 Delia radicum
CGAGATAATAATATTTTTATGGAATGTTGTGAATGACTTTTATGCGATTTTTATAAAAAAATTAAAACGTTTTTCATTTTATACATCTTTGAAATTGTTCAGGAACTATTCAACGGTTTTGCAATTTTTATACAAAGTGTCTAGTTTACTCGTTACGGTAAAAAAAACTCTCGACACTAGAATTTTCGAGTCTTTGGAGAATCAAGAAAATAGTATTATTGAATCAAAATGCATATCAAAACCTTTCCAAAGATGTATTCAAAATGAGAACGGGGATTTTTTTATAAAAAATCGTATTAAAAATAGCATACAATATTTTATCTCGAACCGATAAACCGGGGGTTTAAAATTTTTTAATGCAGAACAATAGAATTTTTTAATATTTTTTATACAAGGTGGCGCAAAAATAACCTTCCGATGTTTTTTGGCTGTAATTTAAAAAAAAAATTAAAAACTTTGATTCTTCTTGTGGATTATTTTTATTTGGTATTTAATTTTTTTACATCAAGTCGAGAATATGATGTTATGTAAATGGCCGCCGCCACAGTTGATTGTCATTTGAGCCCTTTTTATGGCATTTTCCATCACTTTGGCCAAAACTTCCGGCGATAGGTCCTCACATTCTTGACGGATATTGTCTTTAAGAGCTGCAAGAGTCTGAGGGTGTTGACATAAACCCGCGACTTAAAAAAGCCCCCAAAAAAGAAGTCTGGAGCGGTCAAATCAGGCGATCTTGCTGACCAGTGCAAATCGCCAAAACGGGAGATTAGGCGCCCGGGAAATGCATCCTTCAGCATATCGGTTGTGGCACGTGCAGTGTGTGCCGTTGCACACCGTCCTGTTGGACCACATGTTTTCCAATCCCAATTCATCAAGTTGCGGCAAAAAGAACTCGTTGATCATTGTTCTGTAGCGCTCACCATTCACAGTAACCGTTTGGCCCGCCGCGACGTCTTCGAAGAAAAAGGTCCGATGACTTCTCCAGCGAAAACAGCACACCATACAGTGACTTTGAGCGGGTGTAATGGCTCTTCGTGGGTTACACGCGGGATTTTCAATGCCCCAGAAGCGTAAATTTTGCTTATCTACGTACCCGCTAAGATGGAAATGGGCCTCATCACTCATGATTATTTCACCGACCGATTATTGGTCAATAAATAGTCACCAATATTCCGCGTTCTGGAGCAGTGTAGCGTAACATTGTTTATTAACGTGTATTTCGCATGTGTTTACTACACAAATGTCAAAACAGAACTGACATTAGGGGCCAATCGCAAAATTTATAGCATTTTCTGATAGGAGGATTACTTTTGCGCCACCTTGTATATGACCAAATTTTTCACAAGAAGTGTCGTAACTAATTTTAATTCACAAACAATTGTGTTTTTGGAGGATTTAAAAATATATCACATGATGTTATCGTAGCAGCGGAAATAATTGAAGAGTTCGCATAAAACATTTTGCTCTTTATTTCCAGAGGGGTTTATCTTGCATTTTTTTATGGCCTTCAGATGATGCTCTCTAAAGTACTATATTACTAATATTTTTATTAAATAAAAAGCCAATGATGAAATTTATTCCAACATTTTTTTGGTCCTGTCAAAGATAGTTTGGCCCTTTTAAATTGTCAATTTGACCCTAAACAAAAAAACCGAAATGCATCACTGGTATGGATTAGTAGCAATAGCATGCAGTGCTGCCAGGTTTGACGATTTTATCGTCATTTTGACAATATTTAATACCCAAAATAACTAAATGACTATTGGACGATTTTTGCTTCCAAAATTACGATTTTATGACAATGGTTTAATATGTCAGCAAGACCTATTTATTTATCATTCTCATAAAACCGCCGGCTCTATTTTTAAATTTATATTATTTCGTTAAAAATTAAAAAAAAACATTGTTTTTATTATCGAAAGCTAACCTTTATTTGCTAATATAATGTGATACACAATTTTGAAAAAATGCAAATACTAGAATTAAATAAAACTTAATCCAAACCGGATTTATTTTTTTTATAAATTCATTATGTGTTTAGCTTAATTTAGTTTCTGTGTTTGTAGAACATTTTTTCACATTTTTATAAAATTTAATTGGTATTAGATTAAAAAAAAAAAAAAAATTATATTAAAAAACAAGGCATGGACTTTTTTGCGAAACAAACAGATGTCTAGCCCGAATATTCATATTTATAAAATGTTGAAAGATGAAAGAAATACAGCTTTAAATGAAACAAAATAAATCCAAAAATAAATCCGGTGCTAAAAAACAGGCCTAATAATATAAATAAAGTGCCAAAATTTAATAAATAATAATATAACATTAAGTTTATTCGATTAACACAAAAATTTGTACAAGTTTTTACTGGAAGGTGTTCGTTTACACAAATACTCAGTTAAAACTGATAAAAAGAGAGAGTAAAGTTTTTACTGGATAAATTTTTGACAGTAAAAACTTGTAAGAAGAAAAAGAAATATGACTGAAAAAATATTCTTGTATTTTTAGTAAACAAAAACAAATATTAAATTAAATTATTATTGTTTATGGATTTAAAGTGAAAAATGTTAAAGAATTAACTATAGAAGAAGTTAAAAAACATTTAAATTCTTTTTGGTCGACAATTTTAATTAAGTTTTATCTTTTCCAAAATGACCAGTTGATTTTTTTTTTTAATATTTTAAACCAAATATATTTTCTCTTTTTGACAAACTTAATTTTATCACACTTTCCCTGTTACTTATGTGATAGTATAAACACATGTGTTGTAATGTAAACGGGTATTTAATAATTCATTATGTATGTCTCAGCAAGCGCATTTCTTTTCATTTAAATTTATCTAAAATTCTGATTAAGATATTCGTTAATTGTTCTCTTAAATACCGTTAGACCTTACCGAAAATAACCGTTTCCTTATAAAACTTCGTTCAACAAAAAGGATAATACACCTTTTTTTAATTCGCGTATGCTTTTCATTTCGACAAAAACACTAATTTCTCTCTACAATCCAATAACAATAAAAATTGCAAAATGGATCTTTGTTATAAAGAATTCATTTTATTTAAATTTTTTTTTTCCACACAAATGATGTCTGATATAACGAGCTTCTTATATCCACAGATTCCATAAATAGTTCAATTTGCATTTCCCTTTAATTTTGTCCAATCGACTGAATATATATGTAACTGAAACGATTGCCACTTAAACTTTGTTAATGTTATATTTACAAAACAGTGCAAAAGTTTCTACGTAATCACCTTTTTGTGTTTTTTTAAAAGTCCATGTGAAAAAAGCATAACTTGTTTAAAATGGTATATTAAATTCCTGTCAGTGCATGCAAACAATTTCTCAACTCTTTCCAAAGTTTTTATCAATTCTGTAAATTGTCACGACTGATTTTAAAACCAACTATTATCCCAAAAAAAAACTTCCTTCATTGAGAACAAACCTGCAGAATAACTTTGAACATTAATTCGTGTTTCAGTGAAAAATAAAATTAAAAACATTTATAGTTTTTATTAATATTATTAAATATAATATTCCTAATATGTTTAGATCAAATCGGTATGTTTTTCGCTAAAATTTAAGTGTGGCTTTTTTCTACTAAAATCCCGGGTTTTGTTTTTATTGAAAAATAATTATTTCAAAATGATACGCAGTTTGATATTATTGCCTAATTCTTTTTTACTAACCGAGAATTACATCGATTTTCAGTTAGATTTTTTTCTTATCAAAAATACTTAAAATACATTGAATTTAAATTAAGCTGAGTTTTTTTTTTTGTCCACATAACCCTCGTTAATCGAGTGTTAGGTTTTTTCAACTAAATTCATTTACAAAACCAAAGTTTTTTTTCCCCCTCACAATTTAATAGGTAGCGCCAGTTATTCTTCCAATTCGATCCTTTCTCAATTACAATTACAATATTAAATTAAATTATTAATTCACAATATATTTATTATGTTTTAAAACATTTTTTTACTTCCCTTTAAACCTATCCCTTTATAACTTAATAAATGGCGCTATGCCAATTTTCTCCATTGGACTCTTCCAACAATTGCAATTGGATTCTTCTAACAATATCAATTGGATTTTAACTCCCAATACAAATATATATTTAATATCATAGAAATTAAACATAGCGATTTCAGCGCCATGAATGTCGACGATTTTTTTTTAACACTTTCCCTGGTTAATGCAAACACCGAGATGGAGGGTATCCAAAAATTCGGCACTGCCGAATTTAGTCTTTTTTATACCAAATTCGGCACATCGGACTTTAATGCTTGGACTTGTTTTTATCGTATTGTTTAGTAAATTGTAAAATAAGAAAATAAAAAAATTTTCCAAAAAAATAACTTTATACTAGACATTTGTATAATAATAGTAAAGTGAGATTGAAAACAGTTTTACTAATTTCTATATTAACTTTTTTGTAGTATAATGGACCAATATAGACATTCCCGTTTTTAGATCTTTAAAATTTTAAAAACTCGCGATTTTATTCACGTTTTAAATTTTTAAAATTAAAATTAATTGACCTACAGTTTCTAACTGGCTACTTCAACATTAAAAAAGCTTCTGAAAGCTGCGATTGTCTACTTTGCAATCTGTAATCCATAAATAACACCAAACGCATTTCTCAAAATGCAGTTTTACTGTTGTTTGCAATTTTCAGAATGCATTTGCCGTTTTTGTAAATTTGGGTATGCAGGATATCGTCTAATCTGCAAAATATGTACAGTAAAAATTACGTAAAATAGCCTAACGAAATAAAGTTAAACTTAGCATTACACAACGATTAATTTAAAATATCGTTTAAACTTAAAATACCATAACGAAATATTCACAAATATCGATATCCAATACCGATAACCGAATGACACTGCACTTTGGGGCAGATCAAGTGTTTAGATGGCATAAAGTTCAATTTTAAAAGTTTGAATTTTGGAAAAAAAATAAATTGCATTTATTATGCTTAACTTAAGCATGATTTAATTTTTTTAAATAATTAGCAGGGATGTTAGACAAAACCGCTAAAATTCCGTTATTCAAACGCGATTCAAAACCCCTTTCGACTGACTATCGTTTTAACGTCCACCGAAATAATTGAAATACCGTTATCCGTAAAAACCCGTTACCGGTATAACTACAAAATCCAATATCCTTAAGATACCGCTACCGAAATAATTAATTTACCGTTATCGCTAAAATTCCGTTACTGATATAAGCTGACAAAATTAGAAAAAATAATCACAATAAATAGATACATTTTCCCAAAGTTTGACCAAACACTAGACAGTCATTAGAATTCGGGCATAAAGGGTCTAACCAATTGGTGTGAATTGATATAACCTGAATAACTTAAATAACGTTACCGAAATAAGAAAAATATCGTTACCACTAAAATACCCTTACCGAAATAAGTAAAATAACGTTAACGCTAAAAAATCGTTACCGAAATAACTAAATATGGTAACCCCTAAAATATCGTTACCGAAATAAAAGAAAATAGCAGTACCCTTACCGATAACAGCATCGAATCGGTTACCCCCATGATTTCGTTGGGAGTGTTGTCAAAGTTCAAATTTAGTTTAACAAAATAAATTTATCCTTTAAAATTGCATTTCATTTTGAATTATCAGGTTTGAGATCATAAATAAATGTTTACTATTACAAATAGAAAACACTAATTGTTAATAAATGTAAGAGAAGATAAACAAAATCTTGTGGGGATCAGCGCTGGATGGGGATCAAACCTGACAATTCAAAATGAAATGTAATTTTAAAAGATCAACAATATATATACAATTCTCAAACCAAACATTCAGGTACCATGCAATGAAAAATATAATAAGAAAACAATTAACTAGACTATGTTGTATTTAAATATTAGAATACATGCCGGATTCCATATTCGTTCCCAGTAATGGTAACATTAGCCGTTGGACTGGCAACCCTGTCAAATAAAAAGCATGTGGGTGGTGGATTAGAATGGGGCTGAAGATGACCTTAGGCGCGGAAAGTGCGGCACTCCCTCTAGCGCTGATTCCCACAAGATTTTTTTTCGTCTTCTCTTACATTTAATAGCAATCAGTGTTTTATGATCTCAAAACTGACAATTCAAAATGAAACAAAATAAATTTATTTCAATGTGCAATTGTACAAATACACGGTTTATTTTTAAGAAATTTTCTTTTGCATCATTAAATACACTATCCTGATTTACAATGCAATCTTTTTATAATATCCCAGAATATATATGGAAGTGAGATAAGCGTATAATCTTTTTTAGTAAAGAAAAACATAAATTTTATTTATTTTACATAGTCGGCGCTTAATGTTTGCAAGAGTGTTCGATCATAATTGCATATAAATATTGAAGTATGGACTTCCTAGATTGCGAATATCAGAAATTCGTTCTGCCAAAGCTCGCCAAAAAGTACATTATACTTCGATTTTTAGGACCATTCCATTCAAAAATTAGAATTCGTACACTGCGTTGTATAACTATAATTACAAATGATTTTTTGTTATTTTTGCTAATATTACAAAACATTTTTTTTTTAACTTATAACTGTTTTTAAGAGTGTGATAACTGATCTCTTATTGTGTAAAATTTAAGAGAAAACTTAATTGATTTAAGTGAAAAATTGTGTAATAAAATGTTGTAAGCACTGTTGCCAGGTTTGACGATTTATCGTCATTTTGACGATTTTTTAGTACCTAAATTACTAAATGACGATTTTTTGCTTCCAAAATGACGATTTTTTGACAAACGTTTAATATGTCAGCCAAACATGTTTATTTGCTATTATTAAACAATCACCGGATCTATTTCTGGATTTTTATTATTTCGTTAAAATTAAAAACTATTTTTTATTGAAAGTTTAGCAAAAAAGTTATTTTATGGATTTATGTTAGGTTTATTTTAATTTATTTTCTGCACTTAATTAAGGTAAAGACCACTGCAAATGTAGCTAAAAACAAATGAAATTTCACTTGAAGAAAGAACGACTTACATTTTAGTAAATTCAACTAACATAGTCATTTGTTTTTTATTGTTCAAAAAATTAACTACAATTATATTATAATGAGTGTTTCAGTTAGTGCAGTAAAAAATAAACAAAAATTATTTTGTTTTATTTTTTTAAATAAAAAAAATACTGTATAAAATGAATGTAAAATCATAATACTGTAATTTAATGTGGTTTGTTTTTTAAATGAACTACAATTGTAGTCAAAAATTAAATTTCTTCTACAAATGACTGTTTTTTTTACTTAAAAATAAAGATACTGTATTACAACTGAAACAACGACAAATATTAACATGTGTGTGTGTGCTTACTTTTTTCATGGTTGGCAAAACACTACCTTTTCGTTACAATGTCAGTTGCCTGCCACGGCCACACCACGTTATGAACGTTTTAAAGCTACGATTCTAATAGGGGAAAGTGTCTTTACAGGGTTTGTTTCAAAATTCTACCCATTAAGTTTTGTTACATCAACAAAATAACGTTTATAAATCGTCGTTTCGGTATTTTAGCGTTATTTTGACTTTAACTAGTTTAAGATATTACAAAATCAAACAGAAAACTAAAACCGTTCACATAAGAAGAAAGATGTCTTAATGGAATCGCTTTTTTTTAAATTTCCATTCCGCTATTAGTGTACTGTGATAGCCAATCGTTATTATGAAAAGTTATTGAATGCCAACCCTGCTTTTTTTAATATTTAAAATTTTATAAAGTTTAATTAGTGAAAGATTGAGATAAAATAAAATATTTTTTAAATTAAAAAAAAAAACATCAACGTTTTTGCGAAACAAACATCCGAGTTCGAATATTCTCATTTATAAATCCAAAAATAAATCCGGTGCTTAAAAAACATGCCTAATACCAATATAAATAAAGTGTTCCAAAGTGAAACTTCAGATATTCACAATTTATATTTGAAATGAAAAAACATGCAGTAATAAACAATATTTAAATAAAAATAAATAATAATATAAATAATAAATAAAATAATAAATAATTTTTAGCAATATTAATAGCCAACCCAAAAATATGAAATAATCAAAATTTCAAAATTTATTGTATTAAACTATGTCATCACATGTAATGCAATTTGAAACTATAATTCGTTAATGGAAGTCCAAATGTAATAATTAAAGAAAATAACATTGTTAAAGAATTTCTAAACATTGTTAAAGAATTTAAACATTGTTAAAGAATTTAAAAAGTGGTGTTTACAGAATTATGTAGAAGGAAATAACAGTTAAAGTGGTAAAGTGCTATCGTTATAAAATATCATGATTTTCGAAGTTTAAATTACAGAAAAGTGAAAAAAATCGTATTATATTACACCGATAGTATATGAGCATTTGAAATGTGAATTACATTATTATTCTTTTTTTTTTTATTAAAACTTTATCCCACTTGTAATAAATATTTTTTGTTTTGACGATTTTTTTGACGATTTTTGAAAATAAAATGACGATTTTTATTGGAAAATTTGACGATTTTATGCTCAACATACCTGGCAACACTGGTTGTAAGTGTTTCATAACTATAATTATATATAACGGTAAACAAAGAAGAATAGCAAATAAAGAAAAATAAAAGAATTATTTTGTTTTTATGCAGTTTTAATCAATTTGCAACAAAATGCCGAGTGGTTTATATCTAAGTTTTTTTTTTTTATTAACATAATTTTTATTACAATAAATAATAAAATATATGTTTCAAAATACAACTAGCAAAATATAATTTATTAACTAACAAGTACTTTATATTTAATAAAATAGTTTGACTATATTAATTTAGTATATATATATACAGTAAAACCCGGTTAAGACGCACTCCGAGGGACCAAAAAAATTAGTTCGTCTTAAGCGGGTTTTTTTTAACGATAAAAAATATGTATTTATTAAACAAAAACAAGATTTTTACATAAATAAAAATAAAACTAACATTTCATGGCATTCACAATTAAAAATTCAATTAATATTCTTCATTTAAAAAAAAAAAAAATATGTTATGTTTTCCTGAATGACTTAATTGACGATTTCATTCGTTATAAGTTTTTCTATTACCAAAATATGATTGTCAGCTTCTTCGGCACACGATTTGTTCGAATATATCACTTGACAAATTTTCAACATCGGCAGGATTAACAATTTCCAATATTTATTCACCTGAGAAAGTATGTGACGTCAAAACATTAGCATCTATATCTAGAAAGTCATCCACGGATATGAAATTCATATTAGGTCTATCCCATTAAACGGATAAAGAGTGTACTAAACATGGTAATTTGTATGAAAACGAGTTTTTTGGGACTGCTTAAAACAGTTCGTAATAACCGAGAGTTCGTAATAACCGAGGGTTCGTATTAACCGAGTTCGTATTAAAAGATGTATTTTATATGAAAATTGTTGCCAAAACGTCGGGACTTTTAAATTAGTTCGTATTAACCGAGGGTTCGTCTTAACCGAGTTCGTCTTAAGCGAGTTTTACTGTAGTTCACTCAAATACATCCTTTAACTGGATGACCTACAGCAGATCGTTAGGTTTTATGCGTCCTTAGACGCCGGATTTCCCCCATTCGTATAGATAAGACTAGATGCCGCTTCATTGACGTGTGTTCGTAATCTATCAGCATGGCGATTAGCAATTTTTTTAATTTCTTCGGCAACTGTGTTTATACACAAGTCACGGTGTGTAAGTCATTGTTTCTAACGTACCACGCTGCATTCACAATGCATCGTAGAATCTATTTTGAAAGCGTTGGATTTGAAGTATTTCATCTCTGGCTGCGCAACCCCACAGCTGCGCTCCATACGTCCAAACGAGCTTCAAGACTTGTTTATACAAAAGTAATTTATTCTGTATGGATAGTGTTAAGTTTTTAGTAATTAACCAAAACATTTTTCTAAATTTTATCTCTATCTCAGTTTTTTTCTTCTTTACATGTTCTTTTGATTCTAATTTTGTGTCTAATGTCATACCTAAGTACTTGGCTGAATTAGAAACACATGAACAGATTTAGATTGATTAATTTAATTTTGCCATATTTTTGACCAATCTAAGTGATTTTGATAAAGGGTAAATTTCAGTTTTTTTAAAAGTGGATTAAGTTTTCGGGAAATTGCTAGAAAAATAAACCGTTCACATGTAGTTGTCACAAATTTTGCAAGTAATCTGAGTGCTTATACTACAAATAAACAGGCGGCCAGAAAAAGTTTTCTGATTGGGACCGGCGTAAATTAATCGATTAATGTGTGGTAAATATGTCCAAATCAACCATAAGTATGTGCGCCCCCGGTAGGCTAGTTGGTAGCGTGCTTTCTTATCAGTGCTGGGTCGTGGGTTCGATTCCCACCAGAGGCACTGGTCTGTTTTCGCTACAACGCGCCGAAGGCCATAGTAGCTAGTGCTCGGTTAGGGGAATAGTATATAATTTGTAATTATAGATTAGATTATATGGCACTATGCACCGCGACCAACTTAGGTCTTTTGTGCTGCCTAAAGTTACCCTAAAGATTCAAGCTACCTATAAAGCCAATAATCCTATTAGGCAAAATCTTCATAATGTCCGAAGGGGAGACAAAGCGATTGCCAAGAAACTTGGCACGCCTTTCACATAGCCTCGGACATTCGCAAAGAACATGCTCTGATGTCTCAGCTACCAGTTCGCAAAACCTACACTCATCCGTGTCCGAAAGACCCCTTTTTGCGCAGGTGGTATCTGAGATTGCAGTATCCAGTCAGGTAAGACACCAGGGTTCTTAAGTCACCCCTCCCGAGGGACAAGAGTCTCCTCGATCCTGCACTGGAAAAAGAAATTAATCTCTTAGCCTGTCGTTGGCCAAGAGAGTTTTCCCAATAGAGAGAGAATTCTGACTCCCTCCACGACCCGAGCTTCTCCCTAACATACCCAAAGGTATACCACAGAATTGTAATTATATGATTATTAATAAATAAAAAAAAATAATAAATTGTTTTTTTTTTTTTTTTTTTTGTTAAATATTATTAATTTTCCATTGATTTACATTTATGCTGGGTAAACTCTTCTACATTATTCTTAACTTACGAAATTTAGTGAAATTAATGTGTGATTATAGTTTTGCAACGAAGTTTTTTTATTTATTGTATTAATTACTACTTTAATAGAAAATAGCGTAAATAGAAATAGTAAGAAGGTAGATCGAATAAATCCCGACACAGATTATCAGTTACATATAAAATTTTTTATGTTGAAAATTAACTTTTTTCAAGTTATATTTGGTGTACAAAGTATTAGCGAAATTGGATTATTAGTTGTTTACAAATGGACTTTAAACAAAAGTGAGGTCATAAAAACTAGAATTTTTACAAAAAAATCTTGAATTTTTCTCGAGAAAAATCAGAACTAAAAACAATCAAATGAATCAAAAGAATCATAATCTTTTTAAATTATTGATGAATGCTACAAACATGTTTTCCCAATACTGTCACTTTTTTAAATGGTCTGTTCCTAGCATTTAGGACACTAAAAGAAAGCTGTATTACTCACTTTTTGTTCAGATGTAAGCTAAATATCAATATCACTTCAATATCTTTAACATAATGAAATATATCGAAAACGAACTGTGCGATTTAAATTTTTTTTCCAGATTTGTGTTCAGCATGCCAAACTCATATACGGTCTTTCTTGGTGTTTTATAATGATATTTGAGAATTGAAGATAACAATTGACATATAAAAGGTGTTTTTTTTTACAGGTATTGAACTTTAAGTTGGCAACACTTTTTAACTGACGGCCATTTTTTCGGATGTCAAGTGATTTATGTTTTGTTTGGTTTGGTATTTCAACATGAATAGACTGACGTCTGAACAACGCTTCCAAATTGTGCAAATTTATTTTGAAAATCATGTTTCTGTTCGAAATACGTATTGCGCACTACGTCAGTTTTTACGGTCAACATAATAAACCATCAGAGAAATTAATTTGATTAACTATGGAACGTTTTCGCACCACGTTTACTCTAAATGATAATATGCATCCACAGCGTCGTCGTACAGTGCGTACATAAGTCTATCCGCCATCGTGCACAGGAATTTAATATGTGTCCATCCAAGATTTTGCGGAAAGATTTGGTTTGCGTGCTTACAAAATCCAACTCGTGCAACAATTGCAGCCACACGATCACCTAGCAAGGCATAGATTCGGTGAATTGGCCCAAAACAACATTGCAATTAATCCCGATTTTCATAAGCGAATTTTGTTTATCGATAAAGCTCACTTTTGGTTAAATGGATACGTCAATAAACAAAACTGCCGTATTTGGAGTGATGATAATCCTCAAGTGTATGTTGAGACACCGTTACATCCAGAAAAACTGACTGTTTGGTGTGCTTTATGCCATTTGGTGTACTTTTGAACAACCATGATGTGCAGTAGCTGTGGTTTCAACAAGACGGCGCAACACGTCACACAGCTAGTGTCACAATTGATTTATTGAAGAAAGGGTTGGTAACCGCATATTTTCACCTGTGAATTGGCCTCCAAGATCGTGCGATTTTAACGCCGCTGAACTATTTTCTGTGGGGATATGTGAAGTTGCTAGTCTACGCCGATAAGCCCAAAACGATTGACCACTTGGAGAACAACATTCGCCAGGTTATTGCCAATATACGGCCACAAATGTTGGAAAAAGTCATCGAAAATTGGGCCTCCAGATTAGACTACGTCCGAGCCAGCCGTGGCGGTTATATGTCAGCAGTCATATTTAAATTATAATGCCAGAAGATTATCTTTCGAATAAAGTAAATTTCATGTAAATTTTAAAAATTCATCTTTGTTTTATTCCATTTGAAAGTTTTATACCTCTATATAAAACACCCTTTAGAAGAACGTTAACTAAACCGATAAATAAATTGGCGGCAGTGGCGATGCAATGCTCGCACCCTGTGTTAACACCTTGTGCTTGCAAACAGGAAACATGCAGTTTTTAAGGAAAACCAAACCCAAATTTTATTTTTTTTTTTCAAGCCATAACAAATATGTCGAATGCTATCAGCAGCAGCAACATTACAAAAATATAAGTCGCGAAAGAATATTAATTTTTACATAAAGTCGCAAAAGAATATTAATTTTTGCAGCCACAATAGTCCAGTCAAATTAGGGTTTCACCTCCGAATTCCAGGTAATAGGCTGGAAACTCGTATATTGCTTTATTTTCTTGTTTAAATACTGTCTCAAAAGTCTCATAAAATCTCGTGTCTGCGTCATGAGTTATTCTAGATCAAAGGTCACAAAAATCAGTTTTTGGCGATTATCTCGGTTTCTATAGCTCCAATGATGTCCACATCTATTATAAAGATCATGCAATTTGTATCAAATTTTGTTACATACATTTTTTCCTGTGCTCAACCGTTTTCGATATAGAGAACAGACACTCCGGAGCGCTCACCCCTACCTGTAATTATTCAAGGTCAACCGTGAATGTCGGTTAATATCTTATATAAAGTGATTAAATTACTAAATATCACTAACAATGAATTATTTATATTATTTATTAGATAACGCAGTGGATTACCATTATAACGAACTCGACGCAGACACGAGATTTTATGAGACTTTTGAGACAGAATTCGGAGGTTGACCCCTTTTTTGCCTTATTTGACTGGACTACAAGCTATGTATTTGTGTTTCAGTAAGTGAAAGTATTGCAATCTAAACTCTTTGGTGGCAGTCGCAGTAAATGTATCGGTTTAGTGTTCATTTTATTTCATATGGTAAAAATAGGTATATTTGTCTGCGGTACATTAAGTGTTAAATCTGTTAATTTCGTTAAAAATTAATAAAAACTAATTTTCAAATCAAATCCATGCATACGTTAATATCATACATATCACCTACATTTTAAGCTACAATACAACTTTGTACGTCGAACTAAGAGAGCTGGGGGGTCCCCCGTTAATATTTTAAAATTTATCCGTACTTTCCTATGAGATTTTAATCTTAATTAAAATTTTGATTTGTTTTTCAAATCGCTATACTTACTTCAAACTCAATTTCCAGTTTACACTTTTCCCGTCCATCATCAGATTTAGCCTTGAGATTTTCTATCGCAGTTGACAAACCCACAGCGTTGATTTCTGTATTCCCCAAATGTGCTGTGTCTAGTAAAGCTCGATACAAAAATATATATTGTTTCTAAAAAAGAATAAAAACGAAACGTCTTATCAGGATATTATATTTATTGTTCTTACGGAAAAAAATCCACAAAATGCATGTTGTTCGATTTTAATAAAATGTTAAAAAAAAAAATGTTTTATAACTATATATATTAGTGTTTTTTTTTTTTGGTTTTGGTTTTTGTTTTGATTTTGGGATATTATAACTTTTTAGACAATAACAATAATGGCGTTTTTATTTTTGAAAAATTCCAATCGCGAATTTTGGGTACATTCTTCTGTAGAACAAAAACCGCTAAATATATTTAACATCTACTTCGCGAATCGATTCTACATGAATTATAATGCACCGGATAGCCATTAGGCTGGTCGGAAAAATGGATTTTTTTTCATTCTTTCATTTTAATTATTTTTTCGTATACACATTTAAAGAGGATTCTTACTTGAGAAAAATGGCATACTATACTTATTTCTATTACTACCTGTTAAAAGTTATTACTCCTTAAACTTTTATTTTTACATACCCACGTTTATTTTCTTTTGTATTAAATGCTTTACGAAAAATATGTTATTGAAATCGAAGAAGTTGAGCAGGTGCATAATAATGTTGAAGTGGATGCAATGCACAAGATGACGTATAGTGATTCCTTTTTTTCTAAGTCGCCGTTTGATATTATAACTCTTCAGAGTTTAAAAACTCTAGTTAATTTTGGAATAAACATCTCATTTATGCTTTTTAATGCAGCTGAGTGGGCAGACCAGAAAAGTTTTTTAAATGCAATTGAAACCTCCAGAAATATTCAATCAACAAGCATTTACAACGAACAACTTGTTTTTAAAATTTCGCGGTTGAACACTTCTGGCTTAGTAAAAAATAGAGATCATTTTCATTGTTTAGCTCTATCAGCAGTTGTATATAAGCCAAAATTATGTGAACCCTTACACTTAAAAATAGAAAATAGTCAAACTTACCATAAATGTTGTTCTGCCTAATATATATTTTTTGGACAAGATGTCCCATTTTTGTAAGAACTGTCTATAATTTCTTTGAAATAATACGAAATAACCCGTAAAATGGGTGTAATTTTTGACCCTACCTTTTGACACTCAAACGTGAGATCCGAATTACATCAAGGTCGAAGAGGACATATAGGGAGACTCTCCTTGTTAGAGGAAGATACCAAATAATTCACTGGAACACGATGGGAATGATATGCATTTAAATATTGTGTTCATTGCAAATAAATACATATAGGGACACATTGAATAACTTAATATTCTTCCAAAATCTTGGAAAATATAAACTCTTTGTAATGCTTCGCAGCTTTAAATTACAATGTTCAACGAAATCAAATTTTTTCCAAAATTACAAGGTCTGAACTATAAATTTTGATATAAGAGACAAAAAAAAGACACGTGTATCGGCGTTTTGAAAGTTTACATCTGGGTTTCATTTTAGGGGGAGGTAAAGTTTCCCGCAATTTTGTATTGTCAATCGGCATAGAAAATCGAGTAAAGCTTACGTTTAAAGTATGTGGTGTGCTCAGCAAATTTATGTAAAATGTTACCGAGAAAATTTTTTTCCACCGAAGTAAAATAATGAATCAGGGCTATGAACCCAAAATGCATCAATAAGTTCGCCAACTCTCCATCAGGTGGCGAGCAACAACTGTTCTAAGATTTATTATCTCGCGCAATTACAGTGTGGCCATGTTTGAAGGCCTTCATCTTTCCGCACTTTTATCTCTCCTCTGTCCACTTTCCAAAGAAAGCACACACACAAAAAATTCATACTATTTATGAACTTATGAACTTTTTCATAACATTTATGAACAGTTCATATAAAATACTGGGAAAGTTTGTGTCTCGTAAATTATGACAAGGTTCTTAAAATATATGTAGAAACACTTAATATTTATGAAAAAGTACTTAAAAAATTTGCCAATGTACAAAATCCTAATGTTTAAGAAAACTTGCATAAACTGCAATAATACTGGGAATTTTATGTACCTTTTCATAAATGCTAGGGAAACTAGGAAAATTTCATAAATAGTATGAACCTTTAAAAATATGAACTTTTTCATAAAATATTATGAATTTTATTTTTTTGTGTGCCATTAATAAATAGGGAGAATTTTTAAACACTCTTGGCGACGCACAGTGGCGCCATTTGAGTTGTTTCGTTGCAAAAATCATAACTTTCGAACCAAATGAGATAATCAACAAATTTAAAAAGCATATGATAGATAATCGATCAACCTATGAAATTTTTTTTTTTTTTTTTTCATAATTTATTAATTACAACTGAGTTCAATTAAGGCTCGTCTAGTAATATACATTTCAATAAAAAATCACAATTTTATAGAAAATAACCCATTGGTTATTACTAAGAATTTGAAAAATATTTATAATCACTAAGCAAACGCCAGTTACAGATCCGTGGGCAAAGTTCTTTTAAGTCTTCTATGCTGCATAGGATTTGGCTAACTTCACGTCAAGGGTGTATGATAGGTATTGATGTAAACTTAAAGAAAAGTGAAGAAAAACGCGAAAAAAGTAAACGTGATGCCGAACTTAGAAAACAACAGTTTCTGGAAGCTACATCAACCTAACAAGGTAAATATATATTAAATTATACCAATTTTACCCAAACTTCACCCTCATAAAAATCGAAAGATTTCAACTTAACAAAAATTTGGATGCCAAAACCGAATTCAGTGGGGTGCCATCGAATTTGGGGCTGTGGCAACCGAATTTTCGAGGTTGCAGTAATCATTAAAAATTGGTTGAGACAACCGACTTTGATATGAGAGTGTGTTAAATGGAAAAATCTTATGGGTTAAAAATAGGTTCATTGCTTAAGATAGCAACATTTTTTTTTTAACATAACTTATTAAAACTGATTTTACCAGATTGTATTGCCTACGATTATTTATGTTTGGATGAGTCAGATGACGATGAATCCACTCAGGATGACGATGATGACGATATTGTTTTAAATGCACAAACAGAGGATAATGTCACAAACCCAAAAACAAAAAAAAAAAATTGCAAAGAAATTTTGACACCAAGGCTAGCAGCTGTTTTTTATAAATTAAAGATAAGTTCCAGAGATACAGTTCATTTACTAGTTGCTGTTCTGGATGCAGGTGGGCTAAGCTCATCAGAATTTATTATAAACCGTAATTCAATCCGTCAACAAAGGGATGCGTTACGAAAAGCAAAGAGCACGAATATTGTATCAACGTTTAAACAAAACTCACAACCATTAACAATTCACTGGGATACCAAACTTTTGCCTAGCGTAACAGGAAAACCCGAAGACCGTCTCGCAATAATAGCAACTGCTCCAAATATAGAACAGGTTTTAAATATTCCTGATATACCATCAGGAACTGGCTTAGAAATTGCATCTGCCGTCTATGATACTCTTGAAAAACACAATATTTTAGATAAAACAGAGGCCTTTGTATTTGATACAACTGAGTCAAACACAGGTAAATTTAGAGGAGCCTGTAATATTTTAGAAAAGCGAATCGGACGAGACATTTTATTCCTTGGCTGCAGACATCACATTTTGGAAATAGTGTTAGCAGGTGTATTCGAGGAAGAAATGGGACGTTCTACTGGCCCTGAAATCAATATATTTAAAAAATTTAAAAAGCACTGGCCTAATATAGAACAAAATAAATTTTTGACGGGATTTACATATCCACGTTTTAAAACTATTTTAGGTGATGAAAGTGATGACATTTTGAGCTTCGCAATCGAAAAAATTAAGGAGGATTTTCCGCGGAGTGATTACCAAGAGTTTCTTGAGTTAATTATTATTTTCTTTGGTGGAATTCCTCCCCGCGGATTGAAATTTTCAAAACCAGGAGCTATGCAAGATGGATGGCAAAAGCCATTTATTGCTTAAAAATTTGAATCTTTCGGGATCAATTCCCTGAAATAACCAAATCTGAAGAAAATGGTTTACTGGAAGTTTCTGGATTTATTATTAAGTGTCACTCGAGATTCTGGTTCAATGCAGAACAAGCGCCTGTAAATGATTTAGAATTTTTAATAAAATTGGAAAGCTACAAAACTATTAACACAAAATTAGTGGAAAAAGCTATATCTAAATTTATAAATCACCTATAATATTTAAATGATGAATGTGTGGGTTTTGCTTTATTCGATGATAGGATTGGCGACGAATCGAAAGCCATGTTATCTCAAAAGATGTGCTTGAGTTATGTTGAAGAAGAAAATAATGAAGAAGGTAGCGAAATTTTGAAAAAGCTACATATCCAGCAAGAAAATATAACAAAATTCATTGAGAGAGACAATTCATCAATTCTATATAACTTATTCTCCAAAAACACTAAAAGGCTTCTGAAAAGGTTTAAGATTTCAACAGATTTCTTAGATAGAGATCCAAGTACTTGGAATGAGTTGGAAGAATATAGAAAAGGAAAGGAAATTATTCAAAACTTAAACATTATTAATGATTGCGCCGAAAGAGGAATTAAACTAGTTCAAGATTACCACGAAAAAATTACAAAAAATGAAGAGCAGAGAAAATACTTGTTTAAAGTAATAAAATGTTAATTCTTCTTCATTCAAAATTATTAACTTGGTTTTCTGTTTTACTTTTCAGGTTGTACAAAATTATAGACAACAATATTCAAAAGAAGCTAATTTAAAAGACTTAAGAAATGATTATAATTAAGTAATATGATACACCACATGTTATTCAAAAAATACAAATGTAATTTTAAAATTTGTACTTCAAAAAATTCCTTTTGTTTTCAAAAAAATCATTTGTTTTTCAAAACATAACATAATACTTTTTGTGCCTTGTAATTTGTGACCTTATAGAAATAAAAGATTAGTATTTTAACTTAAAACTACTATTTACGTGTTTTTGGATAAGTATATCAAAAAAATTTTGACAATAGTGGTTTTAAGTTGTTTTCTAAACATGGGTCATTTCGACCGCCATGACACAAAAGGGTTAATTTTTTTCATAGATTTCAGATTACTATTTAGAATATTCACTAATTTTTTTTCAAAATCGTATGAAAAATAACGATTTCTTCAAGCAATTACAGTTAAAAATACATTAAATCGAAAAATCTGAACTTTGACCTCTAGTCGCCGCGGCTTAAAGGCATCCGATTTAGCTCAAATTTTCACCATATTCGTTTTAGACCAAGTGTCACAATAATCCGTCCAGGGCTAAGCGATAATCGATATTTTTTTTTAATGCCACCCTAGTATACAATGCACCTTATACTTATATGCAACGTAATTTTTAATTACAAAAGGTTAAAGTTAATTTTTAAGATTAAAAATTTGGATAGCTATATTTCAAAATGCGAAATACAAAAAGTAAAAATCTATTTTTTAGCATTTTTCCTTTATTTTTAATTGTTTCTTCTTTCTGTGAATTTTTGTTATTTTTTACACGTTTTACAACCAAACGACTGATTAAAATGGTAACAAAAATGGTCTATTACGCTCTAATGAAAAAATTGGCGGCGCAAATAAAAATTCGGCGGCTGTCGCTTTAGTCGGCTCACATTTTAAGCCGATGCGAGTCTATTAAAACGGTGGCGGTTGAAAATTGAAAAAATCGGCGGCGCTCAGCCGATTTTGCGCCGATCGGCATGTTTCTCTGATCTGGTTCAGTAATTTTTTACGATATATATTACGATATCTCAAAATTGACTGAACCGACTCGTGTTCAGCACACAGACTATTTTTTTGAATTTTTCGAAATAAATTTATTACTCAAACTTTGATGATATGAATTATGTTTTAGACTAAATGTAAACAAATTTCGATCGGTGCTCCTTGAAATGCGACATTTTAAAATTAAGCAGCTAAACTAGTCTTTGTGTTATAATGATGTGTTTTTTTTTTTTTAGAAATTTTAAAGGGTTTTTATTTAAAATATTGATTATAGAAGTTGTAGTTATTGACGAAAAAGTTAAAAATTAAGGGTAAACACACAAGAACGCTTGAAAAGCATCTGAAATCGTCCAAAATATAAATCAAAGTGAAATACATAATTTAGTTTAAATAAGACCTGTGCGATGTCAGGCATATATTTAAATTTTCCTATTGTATATTTTTTTTATCATTATTTCTTTCAGACTTCAATCACACTAGTGAGATTAAACTCTTCCTTGGAACTTTTACAAGACATGGAGTATAGCCCCGATGGACTCCCATCGATCTTAAAAAAAGTCGGATGTATGAAAAAGGAGAAAAAATAGTGAATAATTTCTTCACCAATATTTTTAATAATTCAAATAAGTGGCAGCCGACATGTTTTAACGCTGTTTTTAAATAAGTCGAAATTTCCTAAACTTTTAACTTATTTTCATACAAAGATGTGTTAAATTTCACCGCCACCTTTAAGCCCCAAAACATGGTATTGGGATGCTGAAACGTATTTACGTTTATCATATTTGTTGCTCCTTTATCACCTATGCGAATTTTAAGTTCAAACGGAACCAATCGGAAAAACTTTCTTGTACGTGTTCGTCAATTTATTTGCCTTTTAATTTGTCTGCAAAATCTGAATCTCTTGAGTTCACTAATTAAAAATACGTAATTTTTTTGACGGTTATAAATCTTTAATTTCCCGAGTTAAAACGTTTGCATAAAGTAGTACATTATTTTATATACTCTTAGAAGTTTTTGTCTGCCAGTTCATTTAACCGGACATAATTATATAAATTCATACATAAAATTAATTTCGTCGAAACGCATCCCGCTCAATATATAATTGTATATTGCATTTAGAATACGCTAAAACTAATCCAATTAATATTGATGTTATATATACTTAGACATTGCAAAGTACAAAATAATTATATTTAAAAAAAAACACAATTCAATTTTTAATAAAATTGTATATTATTAAAAATTGAATTGTGACCCATGCAGAGTCACACTAGAAAATAGAAAAATTGTCAATCATATTTTGGATAAACATAAATATGTGTTACATCAATGCAATCGTACAATTAATTGCTTATATCATTTTTGTATAAGTTATTAATTTCTATAAGTTACTAAATTCCATAAAATCCTCATTTTCAAAGTTTTTACCTCAAACAACTTATTTTTTTTAAGGTAATTTCAAGAGAATTTTTTGAATAAAATAAAAGGTCGAAATGGAATGGAATTTGCTAAAAATTATAAAGTTGTAAACTTTTTGCAAGTGGCTAAGGTCTGAAAGGATTAATAAAGTTAAAGCAAACCCCATATTTGACGGTAATTATTTCTGGAAATATTTCGGATACAACTATAGCTTATTTTGTATAACTTAGTATCAGTTCAGATATAAATTTATACCGCTATTTTAAACCGGTTTAAATTGTATCGCACCATTATTCTAATGTAATTCAATCTGATATTTTCAAATTAAAACTAAACTAATGTGAACTTGTATAATTCTATGGGCCCATTTCTCGGATAAAATTGTATTAACTCATATTAAATTTCGTATGCCACTTATTTTTTTTAAATGGGTTATTTGAAGTCAAATGTTTCTGTGTGCACTAGGTTTATAACTTTTGACATTTATCAAATTTTAGCTAACCTAGCCGTATATTAGTCCATAAAAATATAAAGTAACGCATTTTAATTTTTCGCGGTTTCCCAAAAGGTTTCCGCATAATCCTCTTTTTCTTTAATTAAACTAAAACTTAATATTTAGCTAAAATGTTAACGTAATTAATCTAACGATTTTGATAAAACAGATTAAAGCGTTGTTTCGCGATATAGACATCAAAATTCGCAAAATAACGAACTCAATAAGTAAAAAAGTTATTTAAAACATGTTGTGCAGTATTATTGGTTAACTAGTACAACTTTAATGTTAAAAACTTGAAAAAATGTTTTTGTTTCAAAATGACTTGATAAACCGATTTCTATTATTAACACATTATTGCCCATTACGTGCTGATAGGTAAAAATTAAGCAAAAAAAAGTTGTAACCCTAGTGTGCGCATATTTGTTTGTTTTCCCCGGCTTACAAAAAAAAATATATAATCAAAATAAAAAAAATCGAAAAAGCCACCCCCCGAAACAAATTCCTAGCTACGTGACTGATGCAGTAACTGTGACAAACTTAGATGTTGTGGCTGTGGAATGAGGCACGCTGGTGGTCGCTACGGCTTAGCTCGTCGTTTTGGGGTGGTTCTTTTATCCACAAGTTTGCACACACTTAAAAATTTCGTGCCAAAAACTAATATTCACAATAGAACACAAAACACTAGACATAAAACACTTGGAATTGAAATCTAAAATTGCAGACGGACATTTGACTTAACCCTTGACTTTGACATGAGCAGGATCTTGTAGCCACTCTGGGACTAGATGGAATCATCCCTATAGGCTGCCCTCCCCATATGACTTCTTCAGTCATCCATGGTATTTTCAATGCCTAATTTGAATAAAATACCCCTAATGGAATCCTGCCTTACTTTTCTAAATATTCGCTACATCTTCAACCACTTTAAATAAAAATTACCACATGATTATGTTCTACAATCCATTACAAAAGTATACAAATTTATTAATATTTAGGTATCTAAAAATATATAACAAAATAATATAGTAAACTTAACTTATTAATTTTCATATAAAATTTCAAACAATCAAAATAATAATTTCATATTTTACTTCTAATCTATTATTTTTTTGTTTGAATTTTGGTTTATTTAATCTTGTTATATTATTTTTATTATTAACAAATTAGTTCATTTTTATAAATTTATTTTTTTTAAATGATTTTTATTTGGTTTATTTTTATATAATTAATTTTATATATTTTTTTTTATGATATTATTTTTAAATTTTTAGTGTATTTTTTTTTTTTAGTTTTTTTGGTTAGATTTTTATTTAAATAAATTTTATGATTATTTTATTTATTTATTATTTTAATAAATTTTTAGAGTTAATTTATTTTTATTAATTTATTTATATCAAATTATTTATTTATTTTAATTATTTTATTTATTTAGATATGTTATAACCGAATTTATTTTATTACATATTATGATGTAATTATTGGTGTTCGAATTTTAATTTCTTTTTGTATTTTTTTTTTTTTATCAATTCTTCGTGAATTTTTATAACGTATCTTTTTCTATTATAATACAACTTAAATTAAATAACATCTAAGAGCCGGATCTGTATCCAATTTTGATTTTTTTTTTTAAATATAATTAACAAAATAGTTAATTATTAATTAATATGAAGAAGAATTTCATCTTTTTTTTTGAAGAAATTTATATCAAAAAAAATTAGAATTGGACCCACTTCCGGTTTGTTAATAACAATAATAGTTTTTAGGGGCATATGCAAAATTTTGTAATATTAATTAATTTTCTTATTCTTTTCTATTAAATTCTTAAGAGCAAGACAAAATTGTGCATATGACCTTTTAAACAAACACACAAAAAAAACTTAACAAATAACTTAAATAACATTAAAAAAAAACACGTGTTAGTATAATCCTGACAGGTTATTGTTATCTAAGTTTTATCAAAATTTTCCTTTTTTTTATAAATTTAGCGGTCATCCATAGGATATTCAATTTAGTTGTGTCTTTCCAGGGTTTAAAACGTTTAGTTTCAAATTTAATTTAATTCAACGGCAAACTGACAATTTTTAGGACAATTCAGAGTTACCTTGTTTTTTTTAAATTTATAATCAAATTAGCTTATTAATGTCATCAACGAAAAAGGGGTTTTGCCACAGGTTAGGGACAGTTGAACTCGTCACAAAGTGTCGTGGGTACTAGATTTCACAACCCTTAGTACGTTTTCTGCACCGCTTTTTCGGCCTTGATTCGATGAATTTTATTTCACCACTGGTTGTCGTCAACAATTTTTCTGCAAAATCTTTTCTCACCGTGCAAGGTGGTGTTGTGAAATTCCACACGATGGCGTTAGCTGCACCCTAATTGTACCCAAAAAAATTATGTTACCAATTGCATTTATTGAAATCGTTGCACTATGGCAAACATATAATAAAAATAAAATAATTCAATTTACTTTTGCAACTTATAATTTCAATTTGAATTAATTCAGAAATTCAATTGGCCTGAAATAGTAATATGGTGTGTAATTACACTCAAAAAAAAATGTCATCACATTATCATTATAAATTTAATAATTTTTATTTCAAATTTTAGAAACTATCAATTGAAATTGATAAGTTTAATTTTAAATCAATAAGAATTTTAAATTTTTTTTGAAATTCGATTTGTAAATCAGAAATCGGTCCTCGTGTCTCAAAATTTTTTTGACATCGAAGTTTGGTTAATAAAAAAAAATGACTCTCGGCAGGTGTTCATACCGAGTATTCAAATAAATTGAATGCTTTTTATATTGAATAGTAGTTATGTTTTTACTGAAAACACATGGATTTTTATTGAATTCGTGACTTATGATAATTCATAAGTAAAACACACGAAGATTGTGGTTCATTTCACGAACGGCCATTTTGAAATTATGACAAATTTTGTAAAAAATACGAATTTGAAATTTAGTTTTTAAAACGAAGTTTCATTTTCATATATTTTATGAAATTTTGTTTTATTATTTCAGGTTTTGCTGAATATAATTTTGATTTGAAATCAAAATTGAAGTTCTCATAAAATTTATGAAAATCTGCTTCGGCTCTGCCAAGCAAAAAAACTACACATTTCGGTGTAATACTTGTGATTTATAAAATCACAAAAGTATTTAAGGAAATTATGAACATTTAAGCCATAATTTTAAATAAGTTACAAAAAGTATAAAAAAAAATAACACAATTTTATGAAATACATTTTATTCTTACCCTTTTCCGTTGTCTCATACAATGAAAATCCCCAATTCTGGTAAGTCCTCGGAGTTTTTAATAAAACTCAAAACTTTTTCAACACTTTTTCCGTTTAACTAACAATTATAATTTAAATAATCTCGGTAAACTTGAGATTAACACTTTATATTTAATTAAGTCACGAATTTAATTAACATTCCTCGTAATCTATAACAATCGACTTGTTCTGCACGTGGGTAAAATATAAATGGACGATTTTGTTCTCACGAATAGCACATCTCTCACGATTATATCGCATAACATCTCTGTCTTTGTCCTTAAAGTAATCTGGCAACCGTGATCTTGCCAGACTTCATAAAGTGACAGAAGCCTATTGTGAATGGCTGACAAGTGTAAAAAAAAAACTACAAGTGAGCCAAGAAAAACGTAAGTGATATTGTTTTCAAATCCAAAAAAAAAGAAAATACAATAAATAAATGAAAATTATGTGAACTAGTGGCCGTCACATAACATACATATATATTTGTATAAAATAATGCATGATTATATTTAAACGTTTTTACTCGGGTATTGCTGTCCCACTGTATAAATTTTGGTGTTTTTAGACATTTTTTTAAAGTTATTATTTGACAACTTTAATTGCTCAAATTTCTATTCTCCTTTGCTGTTTGAGAGAAAATAGCTAATTTTTGATCCTATAAACAAAAACCACTAAATTTTTACAGTAAAGAATAATTTTTACAATAACGGAAAACCCTTGATTCGATCAATTAACTTTTTTTCAAAAAGTATATGTTGAACATTTAGAAATAAATGTTTTCTAATAGGTCTTTATCAAAACCAGCAACTCACTTTTATTATGCCAGACTTTCTTAATTCCTGGAATAACAAATTTTTTAAATCACGTTTGTAGACAAGTCTGCAAATTTTCACATGCTTCTTATCGAGTAGTTATGTCGCCTTCCTATCAGAAGCTATAGGCTCTTAAAAATAGCCGTAGTCTTTAAAGACAAGTTGGTAAAAATTGGGTTAAATGATATTTTACCAGTTTTTTTTTGTAACGATTTTATATGTGCAAGTAATTTGACTATTTTGAGAATATTTTCTGGATATAAATTTAAAATTTTCTATATATTATGTGGATCTGCTTTATAAAATTTTAGGGTATAGAACTTTTTATGTTATAAAATTATACATCAAATTTGTGTTGCTCTGTTGCAGCACCTACTTTTTATAAAGAAATTATTGTGAACTAGAATTATAGATAAACCATACATAATTAAAATGTTCATAAAGTGTTTTTTAGGAGTGGGTTTCAAAGTTGTTCGAAACTTTGTTTTGTTGTACCCCAATGGAAAATTCATCCAAATACCTTTCATATGATGCCAAATTTGTATCTTGTTTCTTTGAAAGCAGCATGAGAAAACGGAAGTAACGGAAAATTAGGTTATTTTTACCTCAAATTTTAACCTTTACAAACTGAAATTCGGACGCTAAGAAGGCACTCATTGGTATTTATTTTGTCCCCTCTATCGCACGCAGAGAACAAATTTGATTACAATACGACTATTTCCCATATTTTGTATTTCCCCTACGTTCAACGCTTCACCTACGCCAACACAAACGCTAAGTAAAAAACATGTTATTTTATAAATCACTACGTCACCGCGTTGTCTCAACACTAAACTAATACGTTATTACTTCAATTGTCAAACCATTGCGTTATTATGGTTTCCTACATACAGGACAGTACTGAACTAAAAAATCAAAAAGTTGAGAAAACCAGGTTTTTTATGATCTGGTAACTCCATCAGCTGTGATTTTGAATACAAATGTAAATACAGCTGATAAAAATTTAAAACCAAATTCAAATTTGTGTTTATAGCTTTTTTTGATTTGTTTTATTTAAAATTTACAAACAGTTGTGTGAAAAATAATAGAGCCATCCATAAACCTCAATTTCAATACTTAAAATTTATACAGATAAAAATTTTCTTTAAACTTTTTTGTTGTTTATACAATTATTTTCTCTGTGAAAAAAAATAGAGCCATCTAAGCAAAGATCCTAAAATTATTAATTATTTTGGCCATCCCAAAACCTTCACATGGTTGTCCCTAAACCATGCCTTTGCCAACTTCGATGAATGTTTTGGATAAATGTCCTGTTAGAATATCCATTCAAGCGGCATTTTCCACTCAGCATAAGGCATCCTGACTCACTATATCCTGTATGCGATATAAGGGTCCGACTCCATAATATGAAAAGCATCCACATACCATAATATTACCCCCTCCATGTTTAACGGTTTTAATGGTATATTGAGGACAAAATTCTTTATTTTTGGGTCTCAGAACTTGAAGAGAACTTCTAATCGAGTTAAATAAATTTACTTTGGTCTCATCCGACCACAAAATATTACGCCATTAAGTTACGGGCCAATTTATGTAAATTATGGAGGTATGTTATTATGTAGTCGGACCCTTATATCGCATACAGGATATAATGAATGCAAAATTTTATACAAATATTTTAAGAGAAGTCATGATGCCTTATGCTGAGTGGCAAATGCCGCTTGAATAGATATTCCAACAGGACAAATATCCAAAACATTCATCGAAGTTGGCAAAGGCATGGTTTAGGGACAACCATGTGAAGGTTTTGGGATGGCGTTCACAGTCACCAGACCTAAATCCCATCGAAAACTTGTAGGGCGAGGTTAAAAGATGCCTTAGAGGAAATAATCTATCAAATAAAGGTGAGCTGTGGACAATGGCTGAGACTGCATGGAAGAATATTCCAGTCACGACTTGTCAAAAGTCAGTTGACTCTATGCCGAAGCGCTGCTTCGCAGTCATAAAAAATAAGGGCAGTTCTACTAAGTACTGAGGTAGTATAAACAGTTATGTAAGCAATTCTTTTATTAAACATATTATTTATATTTTCTTTTTAATAATTTTAGTAGGTTTGTTTAGGTTCATTTTTTCACACCACTGTATTTTTTTAAATTGTGATAATTAATAACAGTTTTTCTGTTTTATTAAAAAACTAGCTGACCAGGCAAACGTTGTTGTGCCTTCAAATTTTAATTGTAATTAATTCTTTAAATCAAGAAATTTCTTTTACGCAAAAAAATAATTAAAAAAATAAATTCACATTAGTAAATCATTTTAAAATTTGTAATTTCATGGGAAGCCCAACGCCTCTTTGTCCTTCTATCGCCTTTATTTGCTGAAGTATATAAAATGAATAGCTGAAAACAACTGCTATAACAACTGCGACGTCACCTATTGCCGGTGCATTAAAGCGCCGCTTATGCTCACCAGCCGCTGTCTGGTCAGCTCTTATCACAACCGTAAATTCATCTGTCGGCATCTGGTCTAGGGCTGTTTTGAATAGACGGATGAGGCTGTTGTGTTCGTGTAACATAGCTTGAAGAATAACATAGGTTTTTTGTAAATATTAACATAGGTTTTTTGTAAATATCTTCGGAACTACATAACCGATTTAAGAGTTTGATATCTCGTTTTGAAAAACATGACAACGGCTTTCAAAAAAAAAAAAAAATTATTAAATAACCTTGCAAAAAGTCTTGAATGTGATAATTTATTTTAATGCTTATTTGTTTTTTGCTTTTGGTACCACGCCCGTTTATCCCATTCCGCCCATTTTCAGTTCGACTACTAATATTTGTAATTGATGGACTCGTACAAAATTTGAAGGCTATATAGCTAATATAGAACCCTAGATATTTAATATTAATATTAATTGTGTATATGAGCTAAATAATCACTTTGTATGGGAGCTGTCACGCCCACTGGTATGATCCCGCCCAATTTTCCCATGACTATTCATAATATAATCAACGTGCACAAATTTCTAAGACTCTGGCTATTATAGAACTGTAGATATATGATATTAAATATTTACTTTGTATGGGAGCTGACACGCCCACTGGTCCGATCACGTCCATTTTTCCCATGACTATTCACATTAACAAATAATCAACGTGCACAAATTTCTAAGACTATGGCTGTTATAGTACTGTAGATATATGATATTAAATATTTACTTTGTATGGGAGCTGCCACTCCCACTGGTCCGATCCCGCCCATTTTTTCCAGATTATTCAAATCAGTAACATATGGGATACTGCAATGTTTCAAAACTCTTGCTATCACAATTGTCAAGATATATGTTGTTATTCAATTTATGTGGGAGGGGCCACGCCCACTTGAAATATATATAGCCGAAAACCTAATTTGCACTATAACCTTTCAAATGAAACCGGTTTGGGCCAAATCGGTTGGATAGTTTTAGAGTCTATAGAGGACAAACATACGAACATTGTATTTTATATATATAGATATTACATGTGGTAAATTGTTAACATTATAGAAAATAAACACAGAAAACTAAAATATTTTTTTTTCTATTTGTGGTTATTTAAAAATATGTAAGCTAACACTTCAAAAAATTGGGTGTTTAATTTGACAGATCAAGTGATAAAAAAGTAAGCGTTGTTTTGCACAATTGGCTTTTTCAAACATTTGATTTTAAAATAACGTAATAATCAGCTGTTGCAATGCGAGCAGTCACTTTTTTGAACGCGGTGATTTAAGAAATTCAAATAAGGCCAACGCAAGGTGAAGTGAGGCGTAGCGTTTTACAAAATAAGGGCTTATGTTTCTTACAGTTACAGATGGTCAGTGGCGTACCCAACTTTGTCTCGGAGGGGCCCAATAAATAATTTGTATAAAAATTTCAGATATTTTAAAATATCGCAACATCACATTCTCTACATACCGTTACCTAAACCCCATATCTACACTTTCTTTTACAGGAGAAACAAAAAACACTCTAAACTAAAAACTACTTAAAGTTTAGTATCCAAATTTTAGAATCAAGGTTATAAAACTAAGACGGATTTGTTCATAGAATAATTGGAGTTTTTATGTAATGTTTGTAGAGGCGCTTGTAGCTTTAGAAACGAATTTTGTTTTAATTTTAATGGTCATTATTGCTTGATCAGAGAACCTAGGTGTCAAATATTGAAATGATCAACCTTGGTTGGCAATGAAAAGTCCTGTTAAACTCCTGTCAAGAGTGTAGAGTTTGGGTTGGCGCATTTAATTGTATTTTTATGTGTGAGATAATTAATATTAGTGATATATATGAATAAAAAAATAATAAATAAAATTAATTTACCTTGATTAAAATTATGTTCGCAAAGTTTATGAAACTTTTTTATGAAATGATAAAGATCTATAAAACGTTTGTCTTCAATTTTTATAAACTCTTCGTCGTAATAATGAAAACTTCTTAAATATAATGAAAATTTGATGACAAACGATTTGTGAAACATTTTCATAAAAATTATGAAACTTTTTTATCCCTAAGTGCAGTTAATATTTAAGTGCATAAATAAAGTTCAAGATTTTTCTCCATCTTGTGCCTAGATCAAATAATTTTTACCTTTAAAAAATATAGTACACTCAAAAAATAAGTTAGTACATAAGTTAGTAAAACGTCTTGTAAATCAGGTATACTATTTTTTAGCAATTTTTTTTGCTAACATCGTGTTTTCAGCTAAAATTTTTGTTATACTTATTCAGCACTTAACTGTTTTATACTAGTGCTTTACTAATATACTAATGTTTTACTAATTAATTTTGCTAAAAAAAATTGTGCTGATAAGCACATTAATAGTGTGGACGGCAACCAGATTGAAAGATAAACGCAGAATGAAGCATACAGAAAGATATACGCGGCATGTCAAGATGTAGTAGAGAAGAGGAAAATGATACTAAAAAGTACAACTCTAACAAGACATATAAAAAAATCAACCATGGGAGACTTTTGTATCTGTTTTTCATACATAAAACAAAATTGAGGATTAAAACAACTTAAATTTTGCGTTGTCACCGGCTTGTGACAATAATTGTATTTTAATTAAATAAAAGACAAAATAAAATAATTAAATTTAATATGTATTTCTAAACTAAATATTTATAGATTATAATAATCTAGTGTGGTCAAATTGCAAACAAACATATACAGACATGTAGACAGAGTAAAGCGAAAGACAAACCCACACATCTTAGGTAGATTTTTATGGTTCCTTTTTCGTATTGCAAAAAAAGGGTTGTTTTTTTCGTTTCGTTTGTTTTTGTTTATTTTTTCGTTTCGTTTCTATAATTATCTTCGGCAGTTGCGTCCTTTAAATGATAGCATCATTTAGACAACCATTGATGTAAGTAATTGAAAGAAAATTTTTGTTATGTTATATATATTTATTTCTATATATTTTCACATATTAAATTAATTCATGACGTCAATGTGGGAAAATGAAAATTTTTATATTTCATAATTATTGTAAATTATTTTTAAAAGAATCACAAAAATATGTTTTATGATTTTCAGCAAATAAATTAACTAAATTACAATTTTTCTACAAATTTTTTGCATTTTTTCAGTCTACTAAAATTCACCAAAAAATTTATTAATTTTTAGCAAGGCATTTTTATTTCTAGTCTAGCAAAACTTTTGCTGAATTTACTAAGATTTTGCTGACATTCGCAATTTTTTTGCAAGCACCCTCCTGACTAAAATTTTGCTGACTCAGCAAAATTTTTTGCTGACTTTACAAACCTTTTTTTTTTGAGTGTATTAATAATTGTTTTGCTAAGTTTTGGAAATCTGGTTTCAATGTAGTTAGTAAAGTTAAATTAGTTAAATTAGCAACCAAGATTAGTGAAAAAATAGCTAAATTTTAAAATAAGAATAGCAAAAAAAAAATTACTAAAAGTGAACTTTATACTAAAAATTAGTATAATAATAGTAAAGAGAGATTGCAAACTGTTTTACTTATTATTATACAATTTTTTTTTTTTGTATAAAAGTTATTAAATCATAGATTAGCACAGCCAGTTTTTTAGACACACAATGTGGGCCTTGCGTAGTCCAACTTTTGTGTTATTTTTAATCACTCCGTTATCCACATATACTTACCAAAGATTGTACAAGAAAATTCCTTTGATGTCGTAAGTCACATACAGTGTTGAAAATTGATACTTGGAATTCTTCCTCCAATTGCTGTAATAAAGAGTCCAGTGCCACTAGCGTACCAGTTCGACCAACACCAGCGCTACAGTGCACCAGAATGGGGCCACGCTGTACAGAGTATACAGCATTTATGTGACGAATAAATTTTATCAGAGCTTGTGGATGCTCTGGTGCCATAAAATCTTTCCACACTAAATAATGATATTGTGTTATTTGGCGACTTTCTTCCTCATCTTCATTTAGCGTATTCCGCTTAAACATATCCAATGTTCTTATTAAATAATCTCCACTTTTTTTTTCTGACACAAATTTAACAGCGATGTCGCCGTACTGCTTCATGTCCATTATTTTTTCTGGCCAATATTTAGCACATTTAGTTTTATTATATTCCTCTAAATTTGTTAGCATTACAATAATCTCCAAGTGTTGTTCCCATATCATACGCCAAAAATCGCTAACAGTTGATTCCATGGGTCCTTGGGCACAGATGAACTTTTTCCGTTCCTTATATCCAATTACGAAATTTGCATTTATGTAGTCTGACCCTTGGATACCATTTACCTGCGAAAGTTTGACTCTTGTTTGATCGTACGCTTTAATGTCTGGGTAACGGTTTTTCGAACCATTTTCCTTTAAATCGGAATTTTTGGTTGTGCGATCGCTAAACCTGTTCGGTAGCATTTCATATTCTCGAAGAAACCCATAGTCTGTATCTTTATGGCGATTTTTATAAGCCATATACAAGTCATTTTTGTGAATAGGACCAATGTCCGTTACTTTTCCATTTGTTGTTCCAATAAAATGCCGATGATTACTTGTACGACCACCAAAAAGTACTCGGCTACACAAAATAAAAAAAAGAGAATATACTCATATTTCTATCAAACAGCCACAAAATATTTAAAAATACCTTAACGAATCTCTCAAGCTAATGACTTCCTCTCCACCTTCGGAATTTTTTGTATTTACACGATAAACGAAACACAATATTAACAGAACTACCAAGACGATTCCAATTAAAATCGCTAACACCTGTATCACAATATTTAAGATTACTGAAACGTCACCTTCAGGATACAATTGCTCAGCGGATAAACCAGGTGTAATAACTTCGAAGTAACTACTATAGGCTCTTAAGAGTGAAGTATCGTTTCGTACTGAAAAGAAAAAAAAAAATAATTTTTTATTCAAGATCTTTATAGTTCAAGCCCTTATCAGAAATTTAAATTGGGGGTTGCCTTAGACATTGAAATAATAAACATTAAATGTCGTTTCTTTGTTTACATGTGAATTATAATATTAGAAAATTAGGAAAATTAAAATATCGAAATAAACTTTAAAACTTTGTTTACAGAGAAACTCAATTTTGTTTATTTAATTGGTGGTAATTCTTGGACATAAGCAATAAAAAGAATACACATTATATAAAGTTACTGATATAACTAAAATACCAATATCCTTAAAATACCGTTACCGAAATAACAAAAATATCGTTACCGAAATAATTGAAATAGCGTTATCCTGAAAATACCGTTACCGAAATAATTTCGCAAGATAAAACAAAAAAAAAATTCCTGTTAATAGATATATCTTCCCAAAGTTTGATCATGAACTAGCCAGTCATTGGATTTCGGGCACAACAAAGCTTAAAAATATCGGTGTTCACTTACATTACCTGAATAATAAAATAACGTTACCCTTAAAATATCGTCACCGAAATAACTGCAAAACCGCTATCTTTAAAATAACGTTACCGAAATAACTAAACTACCGTTACTGCTAAAATACCGTTACCGAAAGAAGTGAAATACCGTTAACGCTAACAAACCGTTACAGAAATAACTGAAATGTAGTTACCCCTAAAATACCGTTACCGAAATAAACGAAAATAGCGTTACCGATACCCGCATGATTTATTATTATTTATTTATTTTTATTTGTATGTAAAATGTTAAGGACAAATACATTTTTTTCACACACTGGAAGAATTTTTTCATACTCACACTCACTCACGTTCATGTGAGTAAAATAAGGGTTTACTCACGCGTAATCACGCGTGATTCACGTGAATCACGCGAAATTCTGCTCACATGCCCATTTCTAATTAAAAGTAATTATTTTCAGTTCATAAACCCTGCAAAATTGCATTTAGCGAGACTCAAAAATGACACATTAAGGCTCCAATTGATGCGGGAAATTTTTACTCAAATTTTGGATTAAAAAAAGCTCAAAAATTAATCTAGTTTATGAGGACATTTTTTTCACACACTCAATTTTCTGAGGCTCTATTGGATGAACCACTTTCATAAAAAAATGTTAATTTTTAGTAATATTTTTATACCCGCCAACCCATAGTGCGGAGGGTATATTCACTTTGTCAAATGTTTGTAATTCTTTTAAAAAAATCTGGAACCCCATAAACTATATATATTCTTGATCAGCATGAATAGAGAAGTCGATATAGCCATGTCCGTCTGTCCGTCCGTCCGTCTGTCTGTGGAAATACCAAATATTCCGCCAATACAGAAGAGGTGTTGCTAATTTCAGTCAAATTCTTTGTTAATATCATGTGCAATTTTCTAGTGAAAATGATCAAAATCGGTTAACGCGTTCAAAAGTTATGAGTGAAAATGTGGGAAGACCTCTAAACATTTTGAAGCAAATTTTAAATTATTCTATTTATTTCATCATGCATACGTACATTCAATGCTTATACACAAGAATATACGCAATCAGGGATGGCTGTCAACAGGCACGTAGCTAGGAATTTGTTTCGGGGGGGGGCTTTCCGATTTTGATTATATTTTTTTTTTTTGCACACGAGTAACAGCTTTTTTTTTTTTTTTTTTTTTTGCTAAATTTTTACCTACAGGTAATGGGCAATCATGTATTAATAATAGAAATCGCTTTCTCAGGTCATTTTGCATAAAAAACCTCCCGCATAAAGTGCATTTCCTTAAAATGCATTTTTTCATTTTTTACTTATTGTGTTCATTATTTTGCGAATTTTGATGTCTATATCTCGAAACAACGCTTTAATCTGTTTGATCACAATCCGCGAAACACGTCAAATTTGAAAACGTTTGTGTACTTTAAGTTGGATATGCATCGTTATTGTCTAATTACGTTAAATTTTTAGCTAAATATTATTTTTTAGTTTAATTAAATAAAAAAAGGATTATGCGGAAAACTTTTTGAAAACCGCGAAAAATAATATTGCGTTACTTCATATTTTTATGTGCTAATATACGTCTAGGGTAGCTAAAACTTGATAAATGTAAAAAAAAGTAAAAAAGTTTCAACTTCTAATAACCCGATTAAAATTAATATGATGCTTTATATAATCATACGAAATTTAATATGAGTCTTAATACAGTTTTATCCGAGAAATGGGCATAATAATTAAATAACATCCGAATAATGACGCGATACAATTTAATACGATTTTATATAGCGGTATAAATTTATATCTGAACTGATACTGATATATACAAAATAAGCTATAGTTGTATGCTGTTTTTGATTTTAAAACGTCATGAAAATCGGAAATATCTATTAATCCTTTTAGACTTTAGCTAAATTTGTAACAAATTCCATAGCATTTGGATATTTTATTATATTCAAAAATGAAAAATAATATAATGAAAATGAAGATTTTGTGGAATTGATTAACTTACACAATTGAATAACAAACACGGAAAAAACGTTGAAACTAAATTTAGAGTTTTAGATTGAAAAAAATCTTAGACTAAATTAAGAACTCATAATGTTACAAATAAAACAAATTCTTTTTTTAGGGTTAAGAACCAGAAAGAAATCAATTCAAAAGACAAAAATTGGGGTAAATTTTGTGTATACAATTAAACACAAAATGATACAATTAATTGTACTATTGTATTGTTGTAATACATATTTATATCCAAAATATGATTGACAAATTTTCTAGTGTGACTCTGCATGGGGTAATATACAATTTGGTCTAAAAAAAAATTGAGAAAATTTGAGTCACATTGAACCACGTTAACACATTATGCAGAAAAAATCATTGTCAAAAAAATTTCAATTAAACTGTTGTTCGATGAATGAATTAGGTATAAAAAAAAATTTCAGTTTTTATAACGTATAATAACAACATTGAAACAAATGCAAAAATTTTAAAAAGTCGCCAAAATTAAAAAAAAATCGTTTAAAGTTGAAAATACGCGTTTCTTTAATTTTGGTGATTTTTTTAAAATTTTTTTTCGAATTTTGGCGTTTATTTTGGGAGTTTTTAAATTTCTGCAATTTTGAGGATTGTTTTTTAAATTTTGGCAATTTTTTTTTCAAATTTTGCGATTTTTTCAAATGGTCTCTATTTTATTAAATTTTGGCGATTTTTTTATAATTTTGGTGATTTTTTTAAATTCTGTAATTTTTCCCAATAGTAAACAATATTCAATTAAATTCTTAATAGATGTGAATAAAACTATATGTAATTGAAAATAATATTAATTAAATAGATACAAATTATTTTAGTTTTTACTACAATTGCATCAACACGACCGAATTCAGTTTAACTTTTCTGAATCAACAAATATTTTAATTAAAACTCAATTTAAGTTTTTTCTGTGTAGACATATTTAATTTTTAGTTGGCATTGTCTCAAACAATTTTTTTAAATTATATTTTAAGTCAAAGACTTCGAAATCTCTTATGAAATGATTTTATTTATTGCTTTTTGTTGAAAATCAACTCTAACAATGATAGCCGCCCATTTGCAGGCGATGTTTTCTAACGAAATTTTAAGATTCGAACCATATAAAACTATTTCCTATTTGATTCAAGTCAAAAATAAATATTTTCATATTAAATTTATCAATAACATTGTTACTTTCTAACGAATTGTATTACATTTTTAAATTTGTCAAATCATTTCGGGGGGGGCTCTAGCCCCCAAGCCCCCCCGCCTAGCTACGTGCCTGGCTGTCAATATCGCTAAAATACCGTTTCAGATTCTAACACCTTTCAATGACTATCGTTATCCCTAAAATACCATCACCGATATAATTGAAATACCGTTACCGATATAATTAAAATACCGTTACCGAAATAATCTAACAAGATCTGAACAAAAAAACTTCTGTAAATAGATATATTTCCCAAAGTATGATCATAAACTAGCCAGTCATTAAAACTCGGGCATAATGGGGTTAAAAATTGTGCTGTACATTAGCATTACCTGAATAACTGAAATAACGTTACCCTTAAAATGCCGTTACCAAAATAATTGAAAAATCTTTTTCCCTAAAATAAAGTTACCGAAATATCTAAAATAACGTTACCGCTAAAATACCGTTAGCGAAATAAATAAAATACCGTTAAAGCTAAAAGCCCGTTACCGAAATAACTGAAGTATAGTTACCCCTAAAATACCGTTACCGTAATAAAAGAAAATAGCGTTGCGGTACCAGTAACCACATAGAATCGGTTACCATCCATGGTCATAATCAACACGTACAAAAACAAAAAAAAAACCCACAAAATATTGTTGTTGTTTTTTTGTTTTGTTTTGTAATACAGGGTGGCTGATGAATGCCACTACAAAACAAAAACGTAATAACTTTTTTTCTGAGTTATTAATCGGTTCCATTTTTTTTTGGTTTCATTGATTCGTCTTTCAATTTAAGGAAAATGAACGAATGGGGTAATGAAACTAACATTTTGATTGTGCGCCACTATAATGCTTTGGAGGATGGCGTTTAATCCTAAACAAACTTAACGGGCGCATCAGGCGGCACTCCTCTAGAGTTCCGACAAGGAATATTTTGCTCAAATATGTATCACCAGACAGTCAATACGGACAGTTCTGCTAAAGGATTTTCATTTCTTTCCTTTAAAAAATCGAATAACAAGCAATTGAACGCAGTAGTCTTGCCCCTTAGCTTGAAATGTTCTCTGTAATTTGCACGGAATTTCGCTTGCATTTGACGTCATCGGGCGTGGCAGTCATTTTAATTACATTGTTTTTTAAAAGCTATTAAAAATACTTAATAAAAATGTATTGCTTTTCAAATGAAAAAATAAAAAATATTTATGTGTTCAAAAAAAAGTTATTTGATTTTCTTAATGTAGCAATATTCATCAGCCACCCTGTATGTATGTAGGTTTTTTTTTAATGGTATGTATGTATGGATTAGTAGCAGTCGCATGCAGTGTTGCCAGGTTTGACGAATTATCGTCATTTTGATGATATTTAATACCCAAAATAACTAAATGACTATTTGACGACTTTTGCTTCCAAAATGACGATTTTTTGACAATAGTTTATTATGTCAGCAAGACCTACTTATTTATCATTATCATAAAATCGCCGGATCTATTATTAAATTTATATTATTTCGTTAAAAATTAAAAAAAAACATTGTTTTTTTATCGAAAGCTATCCTTTATTTGCTAATATGATGTGAAATACAATTTTGCAAAAATGCAAATCCTAGAATTAAATAAAACTTAATCCAAACCGGATAAATTCATTATGGGTTTAGCTTAATTTAGTTTCTGTGTTTATATTTTTAGAACATTTTTTTACATTTTTATAAAATTTAATTGGAGTTAGATTTAAAAAAAAATAAAAAAAAATTTATGTTAAAAAACAAGGCATGGACTTTTTTGCGAAACAAACAGATCTCTAGCCCGAATATATTTCGTGTTGAAAGATGATATACATATATACAACTTTAAGGGCCGTTATTACAACTTGCCTTTAAAGTAAATGTTAGTAAAAAGTAACTTTACCTAAAGTGAGCAATAAAGTGAACTATAATGTTTTTCGTATAATATACGGCCACAAATGTTGGAAAAATTCATCGAAAATTGTGGTACCGTGAAATAACTCCCAAATGAAATAAGTCCCAATGAAATAACTCCCAATGATTATTATTTCATAGTAATAAAATAACTTCCAAAAAAGAATGAAACAACTCCCAATGAAAAAAGTCCCAAAGAAAATGAAATAATTCCCAATTCAAAAATATCGAATTCTATTGATTTCATAAATACATGTAAAAATGTACATAATATTAAACATATTATAAAGATAGAATTTAATGTATACATAAATATACAAAAATATTCAACAAAATTAATAGAAAAATACATATTAAGAATATATTTATAGACAAACCTGAAATAATCTTTGTTTTAAAAGTTAAAATAAATTAGTTTACATAGCATGGAGTAGTAAAACAGTGCGTAGGGGGAGGCGGCGCATGTGATTCGCGGCCGTGGTCGCGCCTATAGGACGCGAAACACGGTGGCGCCGCATTACGCGAAACGCGGGCCGCGCCACAGGACGCGAATCGTACGCACCGCTTTCCAGAGGTGGCATGTCATAACGTCCAATGACATATTGTCCATGGACGTTATGTCACTCGAAAAGTGGCATAGCGTCCAGACTTTTTAAAACCGAACAAATAAAATCTCACACATAAAAAGATTAATAATATTTAGTATATCAATACAATTTTTTTAAATATTCTTTAGAAGTATATCACAAACTTAAACTAAATTTATAAATCGTATAATCGCACGCAGAAAAAACTTTATTTCGCGAAGCCGCCTGCCGCGTTCTACAGAGGAAAAAACCCCTAAGAGCGGCCGAAGGCCGCCACACAGAAACACTTGTTTTTACAAATTACTTGATGTCTTAAAAATATAAGACTTCAACGGATTCGACATCTGATTTGAAAACAAGTTCTTCTGGTTGGCGGCCTTCGGCCGCTCTTATGGGTTTTTTTCCTCCGTAGAACGCGGCAGGCGGCTTCGCGAAATAAAGTTTTTTCTGCGTGCGACACAAAAGAAACTTCAAAATTACTGATCTGTTTCCACACTGGAGTATAATGTCCATGGACCTTATGTCGTAACACGTATAATATTTTCTTCCGCTATCATCCGAATTTTTTAAATAAATTTGATTTTCGACTTTCACATATAACACTTTACTATTTCTTCTTTTGCCACTCATTTTTTCAAATTCAAGATTTGCCATTATTTTTGATCACTTTAATACCGATCTTTACTTACCAAAATTCTAGCAAGAACTGCGTTCCTTTTGGTAAAATAGTTACTTGTATTGCTATTATTTACTTTACCACAATTTTAATAGAAATGAAATAACTCCCAACAGAAATGAAATAATTCCCAACGATAAAATCACATTTAAAAATGAAAATGAAATAAGTCCCAACAAGAGTGCAATAACTCCCAATAACAAAAAAAAAATCAAATAACTCCCAACAAATTTGGTTGGGAATTATTTCATTTGGGAGTTATTTCATAACGAAATAATTCCTAACAGAAAATTGTGAAATAAGTCCTAACGCATTGGGAGTTATTTCATAATGAAATAAATCCCAATTTAATATGGAAAATTTTTGGGTGTTATTTAATTTTTTTTTTTTGGGAGTTATTTCATTTGGGAGTTATTTCATGGTACCAAAATTGTACCTCCAAATTGGACTACGTCCGAGCCAGCCGTGGCGGTCATATGCCAGAAGTAATATTTAAATTATAATGCCAAAAGATTATGTTTCGAATAAAGTAAATTTCATGTTAATTTAAAAAATTCATCTTTGTTTTATTTAATTTCAAAGTTATATACCTCTATAAAAGACACCCTTTACTATAGTCAGAAAGTGTTGTTGTTTATTAAATAAACAATAACAACACAGTGTATTATGACTACACTCAAAAAAAATAAGTTAGTACAAAAGTTAGTAAAACGTCTTGTAAATCAGGTATACTATTTTTTAGCAAATTTTTTTGCTAAACTCGTGTTTTCAGCAAAAATTTTTGTTATACTTATTCAGCACTTAACAGTTTTATACTAATGCTTTACTAATATACTAATGTTTTACTAATTAATTTTGCTAAAAAAAATTGTGCTGATAAGCACATTAATAGTGTGGACGACAACCAGATTGAAAGATATACGCAGAATGAAGCAGAATGAAGCAGATGTCGCGGCATGTCAAGATGTAGTAGAGAAGAGGAAAATTATACTAAAAAGTACAACTCTAATAAGACATATAAAAAATCAACCATGGAAGACTTTTGTATCTGTTTTTCATACATAAAACAAAATTGAGGATTAAAACAACTTAAATTTTGCGTTGTCACCGGCTTGTAAAAATAATTGTCTTTTAATTAAATAAAAGACAAAATAAAATATTTAAATTTAATATGTATTTCTAAACTAAATGTTTATAGATTTATAATCTAGTGTGGTCAAATGGCAAACACACATATACAGACATGTAGACAGAGTAAAGCGAAAGACAAACACACACATCTTAGGTAGATTTTTATGGTTGCTTTTTCTTATTGTAAAAAAAGGGTTGTTTTTTTCGTTTCGTTTGTTTTTGTTTATTTTTTCGTTTCGTTTCTATAATTATCTTCGGCAGTTGCGTCCTTTAAAAGAAAGCAGCATTTAGACTACCATTGATGTAAGTAGTTGAAAGAAAATGTTTGTTATGTTATATATATTTATTTCTATATATTTTCAGATATTAAATTAATTCATGGCGTCAATGTGGGAAAATGAAAATTTTTATATTTCGTAATTATTGTAAATTATTTTTAAAAGAATCACAAAAATATGTTTTATGATTTTCAGCAAATATATTAACTAAATTACATTTTTTTTTTAAAATTCAGCAAAAAATTTATTAATTTTTACCAACGCTTTTTTATTTCTAATCTACTAAGTGTTAGCAAAACTTTTGCTGAATCTACTAATTTTGTTGCTAAAAATCAGCTCGCTGATTTTCAGCAGAAGATTTTGCTGACATTAGCAATTTTTTTGCTAGCACCCTCCTGACTAAAATTTAGCTGACTCAGCAAATTTTTTTGCTGACTTTACAAACTTTTTTTTTTGAGTGTAGGGATTCTAGCCTATACACGAACAATGTTTATTATTTAAATTTGTTTTATTTTTGATTTGAATTAGTTCAATTCTTCCAATTGTGTTTTTTAATTCTCATCGGGTAAATAAAACAATACGTTGATCTTTTCCTTCAAAATTTGGGTAAAAATATTCTACCCCTTCTACATAGAACCTGTCAGTAGATAAAGTATGCTTTAAATTAGCGGATAGAAAACTTTTTTTAATTAATAAATAAAAATTGTACGGGTTTTTGTTTAACAAAAAACAAATGATCTTGAACGTGAATACTCTTGCTCACATCATAATTTATGATAAAAGATCGATAAAAAAAACTTTTGGTTTTAATTTTTTTAAATTTAAAAGCAAAACATTTGAAATATTTTTTTATAAATAATGAAAACGAGTTTAAATGAAAAAAATGCAAAAACAAATATCTGTATTAAGTGATTTTCACGGAATTTTTTGCATAATATAACATATTTTATTTTATTTTACAAGAAAAATATTCTTATAAAAAATAATAACCAATCGTACATCGGTTCTAACTACCAAAGGCTGAAAAGGCTTAATACTTTAATTCAATTTTCTAAAATTACATTACAATAAACTTAGTAAAAGGGCGAATGAAGAAATGATCAACGAAATTTGTTATTATTTAACTGAGATATTTACATAAAACAAATAAAAATTTCTTAAAATTAGTCTTCAACAAAAAAACAATATTTTTTGCTTTGTTATCGTGTTATGTCTTAATTTGTGTGTTTATCGCATGGGTCTACATTCCGAAAATGAAGTGAAAGTGAAACTTCCGCTCAACTTGTGTTCCCAATTCCACATAAGTGATTTGAAAAAAAAAAATTCATTTTCATTTTGTTTCTAGTGGAATTAAAGTGATTTGATGTGTTCTATAAAACAATTTCACTACAAAAAAAAATAATTGTAAAACGGTATTTGTTAACTGAGTGAAAAACCAAACTTTTTAGAAAATAAAATTATTTTGAATTTTAAACGAAAAAAAAAAAAATCAAACAATGTAAGTAAATGTGATATGTTGTTAATATACGTTTATTTAACTGAAAAAGTGTTGAATTTTTTACGGGAAAACACATGAATCCGGAACAAGAGGTCCCATTTTTAGCATTCATGGAAAAAAATCTGGTTTGGCCAAAGGTTTTTAGAGGGGCGACAAAACAGTTGAAGACCAGTTGTGGAAGTACTTAGCAAGTACATTAAACAGCTTAGGACCTCCAGAAAACGATGCAACTGGTTGGAAAAAGGCTTGGGCTGATTGGAAGGCTACCATTCGTAAAAAATTGGCCGAAAATAGAGCAGAGGTAACGGCAACAGGTGCAGGACCCAATAATATTCAACACATATCATCCAAAGAAGATTCGGTTGCCAAACTTTCTGGCCTTTATACAGCAGTCGAGGTGTTCCAGCTGCTAAATCATTCGGGACGACTAGCAAAGGGTAAACAACCACAAATTCATCTGCTGAATTGTCAAACTTAGATGGCACCAGTTCCGACAATGTAGTAAACGTGATTTTACAAAAATTAAATAAAAATGACGAAGGTACTGAAAATATAGAAAATGAGGAACCGCAGCCGATGATTTCCCTTTTTGATTTCTCAATTTATTCGCGACTTCTTTCAAATCTAATCCATTTTGGGCATATGACAGTTTTCAAAACATTACACAAATTTGTTAAAATTTTTGACGCTGTACTCCTTTCCACTGCTAGATTGAAGTCTTTTGTGATCATTTGTTGATAAATTCTTTGTCCGAAATAGCGTAGTGATGTGTCCAATTGCAAAATAATTGGAATGCTTGTTTTTTTAGCCATTTGTGATAATTCTTCTAAAACCATCATAAATGCATACTTATTTAATCTAAAATACGCAATAAAAATATTTTTTTTATTAATTTTAAATACTTGCGACTCAGTTTTAATTATTGTCTTACCATTTTTCTGGTAGTTCCAAATCATTTGAACAGTCACGAAGCCTTTTTCTATTTAGATTTTCCGTTCTTTGTTTTTCTTTTTTAATAAAATACCAGGAAATCACAATTGCGAAACTTATTTTATATTATTTTAAAAATAAGTATTTTTTTGTTTAATTTTTATTTTTGTTAAAAAATGCACTCTTCTTTATTGCACTTTCATTCATTTTAAAGTGATAATTTGGTTTTTTCCCTCATTTTTTATGTTGTTGCTAAGAACAAAATGAAAATGAAATCGTCGTGAAAAAAACGATTCACTCGTTTTTAAGAACACAGCGGAATTGAAAATGTGGAATTAAAAACGATTCCACTTTCACTTCGTAGTGGAATATAGAACCCAGGCCTATGTAAAACTTCTTTGTATTAAATGAATGATAGTAGAATTTCTTCATTCAATTAGTAAAATGTTGAATGAACATATAATTGAATTCATTCAAGTTAGGAATTCATTCAATACCATCTAAAGCTTTTGCATGAAGCTAGTGAATGAATTCCCAGGAAATGGATTAATGGAATAATATATAAACATTTTTTAATTTTGAATTAAATGTTTGTGAGTTAAACTCAAATTGAATTCATTCTTTCGAAGCTCTAATAATTACCAATGACTTCCAAAAATCCTGTATAGTTGCTATTCATATCTATTTCACCGTCGTATATTTCCAAAGTATTTTTAGATATATGGGATTCATTGAATGCAGATTTTGACATCAGGCTTTTATCATCTCCAATTAATATTTCTGAATTTCTTCTGCGTCTTTTTTTAGAATCCAAGATTTTTGAGGCAGCTTCGGTTAGATTTCCGGCTTTATTAAGTTGTTCATAATGACTGTGATCAATAGGACTTAGAATTTCTGAAATTATAGAAAACATAATATACATAAAACATAAGCCATGAGCTGTTTTTATAAATTGTGAATATAAAAAAAAATTAGTTAGATTTAAGGCAATGGAACATACAGTGTTGGAAAAAATAATAGGGACGATTGCTTGTATTTCAATAGTTTGATAAAATCTTTCTTATAAAATTGATTTTTTATTTTCAAAAACCGTTAGATCTTGTAAAAACTACACTCATAAAAAAAAGTTTGTAAAGTCAGCAAAAAATTTTGCTGAGTCAGCAAAAATTTAGTCAGAAGGGTGCTTGCAAAAAAGCTGCTAATGTCAGCAAAAGTGTTTTGCTAAAAATCAGCGAGCTGATTTTTACCAAAAAAATTGTAATCTCAGCAAAAGTTTTGCTAACACTTAGTTGAATGAAAATGAAAATTTGGTTGGTGAATTTTACAAAACTTTTTGCTGAGTCTTAGTAAAAATAAAAAAACACAAAAAACTAGTAGAAAATCTGAATATTAGTTGAAATTTAGTTAACTGCAAATGAAAATCGACATGGTAAAATTTACAACACTTTTTGCTACTTATTAGTTGAACTAAAGTAGCAAAAATAATTTACTAATCTACAATATTATTACAAAGTATTTGTAAAATGCAAATCAAAATTTAGGTAATAAAATTTACAACATTGTTTGTTGCATATAAGTAGAAATAAAAGAAATTTTATTAAAAATACGCGTACATAGAAGCAGTAAGATACGAGTATATTAATAAGCAATATTTATTGATGTAAATAAAAACTAAAATACAAAACAAAAGCCTCATTTCACAGAATGAATATATTACATTGTTAAAGTAAAGTAATACACAATTTCTATCTAAATAAAGTACTGGCTTCAGTCAGGTGTTGGTATGACACGAAAGTTAATTCTTTTTTAATAAAAAATAATTGTATTTCTAAAAATTTGTTATATAACAATACTTTATTTTCACCTGTATGAAACACAAAATAAAGACCTAAATATAAGGCAGGCAACAAATATAACATGGAACTGAATTGCTTAGCTTTTTTTTATAAACTATTTTTTTTTTGATTAAGTTTACATAAAAAACAAATAATATTAAAAAAATTATAATGAGATTTAATACTAAGGCTGAGTTTTTGGGATGGCAGTTAAGCATGGTTTAGATTAACGTAAATCGAATTTTGTCATCCATTTCCTAATTTATTAACAAAAATTTGTGGAGACAACACTTTCTCATATAGAATTTTGGCCTTTATATTTCACACACTAATTTTAAAGATAATCAACATCCTGAAAGCTCGAACCATGAGTGAAATTTGCATGCAAACAACTCATTGGATTATTTTTAGACAAGTTGTCCAAACTTAATATTATTTTTGGGGCGCTGGACCCTAAAATTGCTGAAACTGAAAAAAAAATCTAAAGGTACCACTGACAGGCAGTCACAAGTATATATTTCTATGCATTCCCGGAGAAATCTAAGGATTCCCTCTTTAATCCATTTAGAAAAAGATTCTGAAAAAACTAAAGAACTAAACAAAAAAGTATTTGTAGTTGGAGCTAGCCAATAAAAAAATTTGACTTGCGGTTTTCCGTACATTATGAAGACCAGTTATTTATTGTTTTTTGAGTAAAATCTATTGAATTGATTATTAGAAGTGTAACCAAAACAATTTTTAATGGTAATTTTCTACTTATCGATTTTAATATTAAGGAAAAGCCATCCAAATACTTGTTTGTAGTCAGTATCGCAGAAACAATTCGTAATTGCTTGATGTTTTAATATTTTACAGTTAGTTTCCAAAAAAACTAACTGTATTTTAAACAACGCGGTTTCTATACGTTTTTTATTAAAAAATTATTGTAAAAAGCCGATTAACCGGTTGCTGTTTTGGACACTTTAAATACAGTTAAATAAATTTGAAAAGTTTCTTTGTTAAAAAAGTAAGTAATAACCAGAGACGAAAAAAAAAATCTAAATCCGTGGTGTCTATGGCAAAAGTCAAAATTACAAGGTTAAAAAATTTGATACAAAATTTTAAGAAAAAACTCATTTCAAGCAAAGATAAAAGCAATTTTAAAACTCAAAAATACGCAAATATGAGTAAAAATGGCAACAAATGGAAGTGATAGAGCTGGCAAATTTTCCGTGATTTGTGTATTTTCATGCTTCTTTCAATGAAACAATATACAAATTTCGAATCAAATGAAATACAAACTCATATCAACCGCTCCATTGGAGTACTTTGAAATCCATTTTTACACACTAAATATGCGATTGAGCCGTTATGTTTTTTTTATCAAGTTTTTATTACTTTTATCCCTTTCCATCTTATATCTAATTTTCTATGAAATCTAGAGGATTTTCCAAACAAGTTTCAAATATGTAGAAAATGTTACGTTTCGATATTTTAAACTATTAGAAATTTTTCATAAAAAATTCACAATTTTTCAGTTTTATTTTTTATATTTAAAATAAATATTTTTTTTTTTTCAAAATTGACTAATTATTTTGCAATATTAGAAAATACATTGTGTAAATTAGTGAAGTACTTTTTAAACTATTTTTTTGTAAATCTAACAAAAAAAAAATTTGAATGTTAGTAAAAAAAAGTTTATGATTTTCACCAAAAAAAAACTGGTAAAAAAATTGTTCAAAATTAGTTTTTTGCTGATGAAGTATTACAAAAGCTTTTGCTGTAAACGCATTTTCAGCAAACAATTGGCTGAAAATTAGTGCACTTGATTTACAAGACGTTTTACTAACTTTTCTACTAATGTTTTTTTTTTGAGTGTAGTAGTCTTCCATTAAACAAATAACTTTCCGAGATTGTTTTCATTGAATTTACTAGAATTGCAAAAAAGTCAAAATTGAATGGCATGTGCTTGGAAAAAATCGTATGAACGACTGATTATAACATTATGTGATATTTTTAACTTTTACCGCTATATCTTATGCAGGCGCGGTTGTAGAGGGTGAACTTTTAAACTTTTTTAACTCACACGTTATGTACAGGGAAGCGCTTTCATGCAAATACATGTTTGTAATCAGTAAAACATATTCGATTTGAAGAAAATTTTTTCGAATTTTATTTGCATATTTTGCATTCAACTATTTTGCGTTCCCCTAAGATTAAGAATTTAAAAATCTTACACCGCATTTTTTTAAAATAAGAAACATCAAAGCATAATCAAACATCGATATCGAGTTATAAATTAAATTTTAAAAAATCGAAAAATTTTTAGCGTATATTTTCTATTTTATGTGCATGAAAGTCGTTGCCCTGGTCGTTCATAACAAATGTTTTACTCAGAAATAACTCGAAAATTTTCACACTAACTTTCTGTTATCCAATTATGGACCACTCGTAGATAAACTGGGAGTTTGTGAAAACTTTGTGGTAAATTGTTCCCCTTTTTGAAGTCAAGCTTCATATAAAAAATATAGCTGGTACACTCAGGTAATTTATGCTTGTTTCAGTTGTACTGCAGTATCTTTATTGTTAAGTAAAAACAGTCATTTATAGAATAAATTTAATTTTTGACTACATTTGCAGTTCATTTAAAAAACAAACCACTGTAAATTATGATTTTACAGTCATTTAATACAGTTTTTTTTTTTTTTTATTTAAAAAAATAAAACAAATTAAAAATTTTAATACAAATGTGGTTAATTTTTACTACAATTGTGTTTAATTTTTTGAATTTTAAAAAGCAAATGACAATGTTAATTGAATTTACAGAAATGTAAGAAATTTCATTTATTTTTAAAAGCTCACTTTTTCATTTGAAAAATAATAGTACTGTCAATTATCCTTTTTTTTGTTTTGTTCGAATAAACGATCAAACAATTTTTGATCGAACGATGTGAAACGACAAATTTTTAAAAATTATTTTATTAATCGATCGAATAACGAATAAAAATAATTTTAAAAATTCATAAATAACACAGTTTAACAAAATCAGAAAAAGTCGATGCATCGGAAATGCTACCTATCATTTTTAAACACTTTGGGACGCTGATCACGAATGTGGCCTTAGAATTTTAAAGTTAGCTTTAGGTAAGGAAAATTTTTTCACAAAACTTTTTGTTAGAAATTAACAAAAAGTTAAAAAAAAATCACTATTTTTGATGAACTTTTTGCAAAAATGTACAAAATTAGAAACAAAAACGATACTTTTTTTACAACACTCAAATAGTGTGAACTATGCTGTTTAATTTAATATATTACACGTTCCGAAAGGTACCATATTTTCCCCATGCATCTATTTAAAATTACAATTTCTCATTTTCCACGATTTCGCTAATAAAAAATCAACAACGAAAAGAAGAACCAACATTTTAATATATGCCTTTAGAAAACATCACTGGTTACTTAATTTATGAAAAAACTCGCGTACTTTATATTTGAGTTTGAAAAAAATTGCTTAAACTACAAAAATTTTATATATTTTTATATTTTTTATTATAAAATATAGATAAAAGCATTCAAATATGTTTAACGTACGTTTTCTAATCAATATCAACAAAGTTTTAGTTAATTGAAGTGCGTTTCACAAAATAGAAAAATAAGGGAAGTTTTTTCTTTAATTGCAAGGATATCCAACCTCCTTCACCTAATCGCAATAAATTGATGCGCTTCTTAAAGTTCAAAGTCTATACTTTGAAAGCATATTAAAAATTGTTCGTAGTTTATTCAGGTATACGAAAAATAAAGAATAAATAAGAAAAAACTTGAATTTTGGTATAAGTTAAATTCCCAAATATTTTGAAAAGTAGAGCTAATATCAAAATTTGGTGTTCACGTTCGTTATCATTGACCTAAAATCCATCATAAGTCGCATTTCCGATGCATTTTTATTGTTTAACTGCGTAATTAAAGTACTTTACTCTATCATCTCAAAATTTTATGGATTTTGGTATAAATTTTCAAATACTATCATTTTAGACGCCAAAATATTTCTCAATCATAGGCCATTTGGCATTGTTATCTCGTGATGGAATAATTCTAGTTGTTAAACTCGTTTAAAAGTATATTATACAGAATTCATGTGATGTTGATCACATATCCAGATCCATGCCTGTAAAGTTTCGCTGAAGGAGTTTGAAGCTTCATAACAATGTAGTTTGTGTTTGAATTTTATTTACCTATAAATAATAATTTTATTTCGTTTTTGTTTGTATAAAAACATTTATATTCATAATTAGTAACCTTTGATAATTAATGAAGTTGTGATAAATCCACATTCTATCGATGTCCAATAAAGATGTGTACATCGGCTTGAGTCATTGTACATGCCTTCTTATAATGAGGTAGTATCCCATTTGCAAAATACCCCATGATACGTACACACCATACCGCACCCTAGCGGCTTAAGATGTATTTTTATTACTAATTAAAAAATTTCTAAAATATTTTTACGAACGGTTCCCCACCCTAACCGACCAAGAGGCTCATCCCCATGACGTAGTGAAACGTACACACTACGGTCCGAACCATAGCGAATTAAGATGTATTTTTAGTACTAATAGGGAGTATGCCCGCTGCATTGTTAGCGCGGGGACGACATTGTTTTGCCTTCAAGTTTAAAATGTAATTGATTTTGGATAAGAATTTAATCTTTTAAGGAAAATAAAACACAATATATTAGTGTTGGTATCCAAACATTTAGGTAGGTATGGAATGGCATTATCCCCATTTCAAATTTGGGGACTACGAATGAAAATATTTCTGTCTTAACCCTCAAATCAAAGTGGGAGCTATGTCTTACATAGTTATAAGATTGTTTTTCAAAAGAATATTGTGTGAATATTACAGTATTTCTGCGTAGACGGAATGCGGCAATGTTTATTATTTTTCTATTCTGTGGTATGTCCAAAGCCGGCTTCGCTGAGTAAAACATTTATGGAAGGCTGTAAAATAAAAAATTAATACTTTATATGTGTGTGAAGTTAAATTCCAAAGTTATATTCCATTAACATAACACTGTTAACTTAGCAGTTGATAACAGTTTTTGTTTCTCACGCTCATTCTCTTTAAATTTAATTGTTTTCTGTAGCCTACTAGTTTAATGTTACATTGCAAAGTTAAATTCCATTAACAGAACATAGCAGAACTTGTAAAATATGAAAACAAAAATCGCATTTAAGATCTTTCAATTTAATTTAATTTTTTTATTGAAAAAAATTAATAGGTATATACTAAATTAAAAAAAAAATAAAATTATATAATTTTTTTTTGTTTGTTAAACAAAAACGTATATTTTTTTTTTTTTTTTTAATGCTATACATAATTTATTTATTTTAAGTCAATGGATTTAAATCCTTACTGACTATAATTAAATTACAATAGTATAATTAGATTATGAATTCAAAAACAAGATAATATTACGTTTAATGACAATAACACTCAAAGAAAAGTCTATAAAGTTATACATTTCATTAAAATCTTTGCATATTCTACGAAAAGGATCAGAATTAGCATAGTTTGTGTGAAAGACCTGAAGATATAATGGTGTAAAATTGCGAGTTGATCGTTGAGGAACGTTGAAATTAACATTACTAAGCAGGAATTCAGAACAAACAGTACCATTAAGCAAATTAACTAAAAAAGTTACATTTAGCATTTTTCTTCTGCTTACTAGTGACGGCAATTTAACTCGTTCAAGTCTAACGGAATAGGATGGGAGAGCAACAGGAGGATTCCAAGTTGAGTTCCCTAAGCAGAACAGTAAAAATTGTTTTTGGACAGATTCTATTCGGTTTATGTGAACGTCGTAATCAGGATCCCAGATGACAGAACCATATTCGATGATTGGTCTTACCAAAGATGTGTATAACTGCTTTGTAATTTTAGGATCAGTGAACTCCTTAGCCCAACGTTTTATAAAAGAAAGTACACCACGAGCTTTATTTATCATTGACGTAATGTGTTTTATAAAATCTAACTTAGAATCAAGTAATACACCAAGATCCAAAATTTCTTTAACTAATTCAAGTCTGCTGTCAGCCAAAGTATAGAGACCCAGAGAATTCCATTTTCTACAAAAACGCATATGCTTGCATTTTGTTAAATTGAGATTCATGAGGTTGATATTACTCCAGTTATAAAAATTATCCAAATCATGGTGAAGATTAAGCATTTCCGAAGATTTTTTGTAGCTTAAAAAGATTTTTACAATATCAGCATACATTAATATTTTACAGTTGTGAATTGAACTCGGCAGATCATTTATAAAAAGTGAGAATAATATTGGACCAAGATGGCTTCCTTGCGGTACTCCAGAATTGACGATAATGCTTTTTGATGTTGTATTATTAAAACGAACACTTTGTTTCCTTCGAATTACAAACAATTTTTTTCAATTTTTTCTCTACATATACTAACACTTAAATTAGGACTGTGACCATATTTGAAGAGAATAAGAAACCAGACCGACCTAATACGTTTTAAAGGTACTGAGTTATAGTTTCCGATGATATATTCCATGTGACCGTGACTAACTCAGGAGAGGAGCAATAAATTTTTGAATTTTAGACTTTTTCAAACTTTTTTTTTACATGCGCTAACACTAAAATTAGGATTGTGGCCATATTTGAAGAGAATAAGAAACCAGACCTAATACGTTTTAAAGGTACTGAGTTATAGTTTCCGATGACATATTCCATGTGACCGTGACTAACTCAGGAGAGGAGCAATAATTTTTTTTTTTTACATGCGCTAACACTAAAATTATTACTGTGGCCATATTTGAAGAGAATAAGAAACCAGACCATATACGTTTTAAAGGTACTGAGTTATAGTTTCCGATGACATATTCCATGTGACCGTGACTAACTCAGGAGTGGAGAAATAAATTTTTGAATTTTAGATTTTTTCAAACTTTTTTTTTTTACATGTGCTAACACTAAAATTAGGACTGTGGCCATATTTGAAGAGAATAAGAAACCAGACCATATACGTTTTAAAGGTACTGAGTTATAGTTTTCGATGACATATTCCATGTGACCGTGACTAACTCAGGAGTGGAGTAGTAAATTTTTAAATTTTAGATTTTTTCTAACTTTTTTTTTTACATGCCCTAACAGTAAAATTAGGACTGTGGCCATATTTGAAGAGAATAAGAAACCAGACCTAATACGTTTTAAAGGTACGGAGTTATAGTTTCCGATGACATATTCCATGTGACCGTGACTAACTCAGGAGTGGAGAAATAAATTTTTGAATTTTAGATTTTTTCAAACTTTTTTTTTTACATGCGCTAACACTAAAATTATTACTGTGGCCATATTTGAAGAGAATAAGAAACCAGACCATATACGTTTTAAAGGTACTGAGTTATAGTTTCCGGTGACATATTCCATGTGACCGTGACTAACTCAGGAGTGGAGAAATAAATTTTTGAATTTTAGATTTTTTCAAACTTTTTTTTTTTACATGCGCTAACACTAAAATTATTACTGTGGCCATATTTGAAGAGAATAAGAAACCAGACCATATACGTTTTAAAGGTACTGAGTTATAGTTTCCGATGACATATTCCATGTGACCGTGACTAACTCAGGAGAGGAGCAATAAATTTTTAAATTTTAGATTTTTTCAAACTTTTTTTTTTACATGCGCTAACACTAAAATTATTACTGTGGCCATATTTGAAGAGAATAAGAAACCAGACCATATACGTTTTAAAGGTACGGAGTTATAGTTTCCGATGACATATTCCATGTGACCGTGACTAACTCAGGAGAGGAGCAATAAATTTTTAAATTTTAGATTTTTTCAAACTTTTTTTTTACATGCACTAACACTAAAATTATTACTGTGGCCATATTTGAAGAGAATAAGAAACCAGACCATATACGTTTTAAAGGTACGGAGTTATAGTTTCCGATGACATATTCCATGTGACCGTGACTAACTCAGGAGTGGAGAAATAAATTTTTGAATTTTAGATTTTTTCAAACTTTTTTTTTTACATGCGCTAACACTAAAATTATTACTGTGGCCATATTTGAAGAGAATAAGAAACCAGACCATATACGTTTTAAATGTACTGAGTTATAGTTTCCGGTGACATATTCCATGTGACCGTGACTAACTCAGGAGTGGAGTAGTAAATTTTGAAATTTTAGATTTTTTCGAACTTTTTTAGAATATTATAATAATAAGAGCTCATTTTTATATTTAATTTCATGTTTAATATTTAATTGATTTTTTAGTTTGTCTTTTTTTGTAACTCATCTGTTATAAATATGAAAAGCGGTTGTTTGACAGCACGTTTTATTTTTTGTTTTGAGTTGAGTAGCATTTTGAGTGACATTTTGAGTGATGGTGCTTTGGTTTGCTTGTTGAAACAAGCAGAGAAAAGCAGAATGTAAACATTGTAAAATTGTGCTCGCGTTCATGAACGAACTAGGTCAATTAATTGAACTATGTGATCTTGTACGCCATTTTTCGGTTGTTTCGTTCAATCGTAAGGTACACACAAATAAAATATTTGTCATGGAATAAGGAGCATTTTAACTAATAAAGTTTATTTGCATACAGTATGCGAAGTTTACCAAATTTCTACTAATTTATTGAATAATTTATGCAAAAAAACTATTAGTTGAAATTCTCCTAATTACTTGGGAACGATATTTTTGTGTGGTCCTATATACCACGCAATATTATTGTGTAGCAAATCACTAGTGGGTATGTCAAGTTCGCATGTTGTACAATTACCAGTGTGTATTTCATATTTCCAGTATGAAAAATAAAATATATTGGAAAAAAAATAAGAAGGTTTTCATGCTTATTGCGCAACTTCTTATAAATATTGTCGCATGTTAGGCTATAAAGTATATTTTTATTTCTATATTTAGGATAATACTCAGTTTTTTATTACTATGTAATACTGTTATTTGGCCTTGTAAGCTTTAGTATTATAGATGAATTATAAATAAAAAAGAATAAATTGAAAAAAAATATTTTATGTGTTCGCCATTTTTATATTCCTCCACGAAGAGATGGAGAGAAGTTGATAATAACTATTTCAGTTATTTAAAATTATTTGTATTTTATCTGAGGTTTTTTCTAACTGGGTAACTAAGAAATTTTTTCGGTGTGCCAAAAAACTTTTAAGATGCATTTTACCGAAGTACTTTGATAACTTTACAGTTCTTGTTTTTTTTTTCTAAACTTTGGATAAAATTTGACAATACTGACAATGAATTACAGTGCACTCGCGATAATGTGAACACTGCATTACGTGAACACCGCTTAATGTGAACACATTTTATTTTAAATTGACTACTCTAAAAGGTAAACAAAATACGAAAGCCTTATAATGTGAACAGAAAAAAAGTCAATGTGTTAGTTGAAAATGCGTAAATACGTTAAGAATTAAATTTTTTCTAAGTTTTGGATCTCCTATTTTAACTGTTTCACTGTATTAAGGACAAAAGATACATAGAAACTACTTTAGTTGCTATTTTTACTTATTGCTGAAAGGTTGTTTTTTCGTATTTACATATGTAGTATTTTTACATAAATCTTCATACAAATGTATGTTAATAATTTTCTGTATAAATCATTTATTTCTTTTTTTCTAATAAAATGTCAATTATTATTTTAATACGTATAATTAGTCTAAACTTATGGCATTATTGATACATTTTGCCTTAAATTTTTGGCATTCGGAAAGGTGAACAGCTCACAAACGTGAACACTCTCGGTTTTAATTAGTTCACATTATCGCGAGTGCACTGTATACCAAATTCTGCCAGGTAATGAATTTTACTTTCGATCAAATTAAAAATTAAATATACTATAATTTGTTTCAGAGAACGCGTAATCGAATAAAATCTTTATCAATCGATGTAATTAAATCAAGTATTTGAGTTTATGACATTTGAAGTTTTTTAAATTAAAATTTTTAAAAATAATGAGATCAATCTTTCAAATTGTACAATATAAATCAAAAACATTTTAATTTACTAATAAAAAGAAACATATATTTATGATTTTTATTCTATTAAAAAAATTTGATTATTATTTAAATTCATTTTGGTAATTGTTAAAATATAAAATATGGCCCACACTGATATTTAGTTGATTAATGTACAAGCGTGTCATCATTGATATAAAAGAAGAAAAATAAAGTAAACTATAACAATAAAAATCCCGTTAGCTTTTAGAGAGAATAATTGAGTGAATTGTAGTTTTGCTTTAATCGAGCAACTTTTCAAAAAGCAATTGAGTTTTAAGTTCAACGAATAAAATTTCGATATCATCATTGTCAGAAAATATTATTTTGAATTACTTTAAATTGCTGAAAAAATGTCAATGTCGAAGGAAATATTCATATATTTAATTAAAATTTATGTATGTCAATACAACCTAAATATACTAGAGTTGCAGGACAACTTGTTTGGGTATCTGAATAAAAAGGGAGGATTTTTCGACGCCTTTTTTGAATTAGTCGATGGAATTGGGAACCTCCACAATATATTTCAACGACATTTCAAATCAAATTTCAAAAATAAGATGAAAATTTATAACGAGATTCATTTATGAACTGTATTGTCCTACTTTGTAATTCACTTAAGTAAAGAGTTGTCTTATTTCTTATTGAATGATTTTGGTAATTTGAACAGAAATAGCAATAGACTTCAGCTAAGTTAATTACAAAATAAACTGAATATTTTTTTGTTATCAAATTACTTTGTGCTGACTATAGGTCCATTCGTTTACACCAAATTTGCACAAATTTGTACAAATTTGTACTGGATTTTACTGAAATGCGTTCGCGTACACATAAATTTGCAAAAGAGAGCATCTACTAAGAGAGTAAAGTGGCAGTTGTCAGCAAAAAACCTGCAAATTTTTACTGGACAAATTTTTTCCAGTAAAATCCAGTAGAAAACAAAAACATGATTAAATTAAGTAAACAAACAAAAATAAGCATACATTTAGTAATAAAAACATTTAAAAGATTAAAAGCTGAATTAAAAGGGCGGCAAAAACTAAAAATAATTATTTTCAACCTGAAACAAATTAAAGTAGTCAGTTACAATTACACAGTGCAACACAAAAATTCCAAATAAAAAAACACTTATCCCAGCCGAAAGTACTCGATGAGAGGAGAAAAGTAATTTCTGGATTTTGCTAGATTGGTTGCCGTTCGTTTTTTATGAGCCTCTATAGTTTTTTCGCCAAATTCGATTTTGAGCACTTTTTTGCAATTTTCTTCTATTTTTCGCATGGCCATAGCTCGAAAAATGCTGTGAATTTTTTTTTGCAGTCTTCAGCAAAGTTGTAGCTCTTGACTCGGCCAACAAAAATGCTGAATATATTAAGTCGGAAAAATTTCATCTTCATGCTCAAAACCCCAAAAATGTCGAAAAAATACCACTTTTTTCACCGATTTTTTCCGTTTTTCGACTACAGCTCTTGAACTATTGAAAATTTTACCAAACAATCAAGGGAAGAAATGTATCCTATAAAATTATGAACAACTTTCCAGTACATACTAACTTCATACGACCACTCCTTGATACGGATTTTGCCATACAAATGTGATTAATTTTCATTTTTTTTTTTTGATTTTATTGTTTTTATTGAGCAAAAGTTTAAAAAAGGCACATGTATTTTTTTTTGCAATTTAGTATTGAATTTTCTGATTAAAGTGAAAAACATGAAAATATGTGAAAGAGTATGAAAAAAAGTTAAAAAAAGGCATCAAACGGGTATTAATTTGTATTTTTTTTTTTGTTAATCAGTATCGTCGATGTCCATTTGGGCTGTCTGGCGCGAAGTTGATGATTTGACAGTTGACGTTCCAGAAGTGGAAGGCCGAGATTTATTTGCATCTGGTTCGCTTGATTCGTTTGATTCGTCGTCTGATTCTGAGCTTGGAGTGAAAAGCGGTACATCTTCTTCTGTATGTCCTTCTTTATCATCCTCCGTCAACTCGTGCTCGAATCGTGATATCTTTTGAGACCACCAGCATACTTCAGCAATCATTGCGTCGATTTTCTTACCTTTGAAACGTCTTTCCATCGGCATGGTTACCTGGTGGAATCGTTCACCCTGCTCGTCTGATTCTGTGGGCAGTTGTTTCAGGAACACGTCCAGATGATGGTGCATAAAATGGAGTTTTAATGTCATCGATGCATGAATGGAATCAAAGGCAGTGATCATATTCTTCACCAATTGCGTTGCTTTCTCATTGTCCACGCGGTTTTTACCCAAAACATCTTCAATAACTTCTTTAATTGCAATCCAAGCCTCAAGTTTTTTGGCAGACAATACTTGCGTGAAAGCTTCACTTTTAATGAGTTTGCGGATGTCTGGTCCATTTAACACACCTGGGGGGTTATTATGTAATTCGATTCGAAAGAAAAAATGTGTAAATTCGTATGAATTGTATTTTGTAGTACGATTTTCGAAAATGTATTTACGAACGCACGGAAACTTTTTTTCGAACCGGCCGTTTTTTATCCCCCTTTCGAAAACAAAAATTACTCTTTCGTAAATGCAATTATGTAATACGAAAGCGAACTTCACAAACGTTAAAACATTCGTATTTTATTCGAAAGCTAATTTGTTGTCGAAAAAAGAAAAAAAAAAAATTAAAATGTAAGTATTGTTATACAAAATATGAGAAAAAGTGTTAAATAAATAAGTAAAAATAAAAAACATCAAATGTTTTATGTTTTTACACTAAACGTTATTTTTTTTCACGATGTTGAATCTTTGAAGGAGTGGATTTTGCTAAAGGAGTGGATTTTGCTAAATGTAGCGAATGCTAGAAGCAAGTCCAAGGATTTGTTTACAATATTGTCTTTGGATTTGGATGCAGCTGGCCCTCCGACTCATGATATTACGAAATTTAAAAAAGTACGTTTTCAATTTATCAATTGTCGGTTTATAGATTGGTATTATTCAAATTTACATATGTTTATAGGTGTGGCCAGATTATAAACACCACATAAAGGTAAAATGCCGGGAAAACCGAAATAGTATTTCAGGGACTGGGGGTGGCCGAGTAAATTTTGTTCCCTTTGAAATATAATTGCTCATCCCTTATAGGTCTGATTAATTGAATATGCCATCTACTGCTCCAATTACTCTAGGTATTCCACATTTTTCAAAAAAGTATCTCTTAGCTTCTCTCTTCCTATCCTCTGTCATTTCAAATACAATATGTTTGGGACAAAGAAGTCTTTTAATAACATCGCAAACCTCAGACAAACACGCAGAAATTGATGCTTAAGAAAATCCTAATAGGCGGTCTTGGCCAATTTGATGCTGATATCCACCTTGCGCCAAAAATTTAAGTGTGGCAGCTAATTTTAATATAGGTGAGATGGCAGTTGACCTTTCTGCTGGTTTAAATTCATCTTTTTCACAACTCAAGACATAGGTAAAAGCATTTTTACTAAGCCTAAAGTTTTTTATGAAACTAAAAAGATATTGTTAGGAATATATTTAATCTTAAAGGTAAAATTTTAAATTTTTCTTACTTTGTCTCATTAAGATTCATTATATCTAACGAATCTCTTATAAGTTTCCTTTGAACTCTTTCCGGAATAGAATCATTTTTTTTCATCACTATCTTCTGTCCACAATAAAACACAATTCATTTAAGCTTCGACTTTTTAAATACATATTTTTCTTTAATAAAGTTTTCTTTAAATATTTGTTTTCAAATTTTGACAGTTAAGCACAATGCTGACAACTTTGACATTATAAGACATGCTGCCAAGTTATGTATTAGCCGATAAAAATTTGGCATCACTTGTATTTACCCTTTTTTACACAAATACAACTCTGTGAAACATTCGAACGAATTAGATAATACAATTTTACTTTCGAAACGGAAATTCGTTTCGAAAGATTTTACTTTTCGAATCGAATTACGTAATAACCCCCCTGTATAAAAAATGAGAAAAATCAACAAGTAACATACATAAAAACAGTGCGAATATAGCGAAGTGAATCAACATTAATGCTAAAAAATGAAATACAATACCTGCAGTAATTTTATCATTGCTTAGTTTCGGAAATATTCCTTTCAAGCAATAGAAAATCTGATCGTTGCCTTTGACGGCCACTTCGATAAACTTTTTCACGATGCCCATTTTATGGCATTTTATTTGTAACATGTAATAATACGGCCTTCAAACTTAACGTGGAGCCATCTATAAATAATCTCCAGTCGGCAGCATTATATTCCATACCCATTTTGTTCACTAAGGCTTTTATGTCGTTGCAATATGTGAACGTATTCAAATCATTGACGTTGTATAGTGTTTGGAACTCAGCTTGGCGTTTACGATAACCGCTGGCGATAACGTTTTTCTGTGTGAGCTTTCTGCGCTTCATAAATGTAGTGAAAAATTCGGCATCACGCTGCGACAAACGAAATTTGGCCACGAGGAAATCGATTTCTTCTTGTGCTAGTGGCTTTGCTGCATCATCTGCGATTTCAGGGAAAAAATCCGGATCGAAGTCACCATAGTTGGTGTTTCCACTTTTTGATGACATCATTGACAGCATACTCGGACTCGATGGTTTTGGTACTTCGGCATCATCGGGCATCGGTATTGGTAATGCAGCGGAGTCAGAGGCATTATATACTTTTGCTCCGCTTTTTGTTCTAGTCATTTCTTTGGTAAAATTTACGCAAGCGTAGCACTTTTTTGGATCATGTACCCCGGACGTGTTTCTTACCCACAGCATTGGCTTGGCATACCGTAAACATACATTTCTTTGATGTAACAGATTGCCATAACATAATGACCACACCGTATTTGGCGTATGTTCGTGACCACTTGTATCCTCTTCACCGAAATAGAGTTTATACGCGAGTTTAAAATCATTAGAAAATAAATTTTTTCGTTCTTTTTTTCCATGTTTTGGCTCTAGTTTACCACAAACGTAACAGAAACTATCTAATTTCGAGCATCTTTCCATTTTCAATCACTCACTTCAATCAGTTATATAAAAAAAGTAGAATGACGTAATTACTTTTATTGTAGAAATGGAAATCGTGGCAGTTTTATTTTCACTTTATCTATTTATATTTTCGATCCAAAAATCAAAAATTTACCATATGCGTTTTCTGACAAACGGTACAAACAAAACAAAATCAAAAATATCAACAACTTCTACTCCAAAGTCCAACATGTAACAACAACTTGACAAACATTAGTATATACATTTACTTTGTTCTTTCGTTAAAAAAAATAACAACAACGATTTTGACAAATACGCATTTATTTTGTTGTTTCGTATATAAAAAATTAAAATAAAAAAAAAAATTACAAAAATGTTTGTCAAGGAGTGGTCGTTTAAAGGCTACATTTCTTCCCATGATTGTTTGGTAAAATTTTCAATAGTTCAAGAGCTGTAGTCGAAAAACGGAAAAAAGCGGTGAAAAAAGTGGTCATTTTTTCGACATTTTTGGGGTTTTGAGCATGAAGATGTAATTTTTCCGACTTAATATATTCAGCATTTTTGTTGGCCGAGTCAAGAGCTACAACTTTGCTGAAGACTGCAAAAAAAAAATTCACAGCATTTTTCGAGCTATGGCCATGCGAAAAATAGAAGAAAATTGCAAAAAAGTGCTCAAAATCGAATTTGGCGAAAAAACTATAGAGGCTCATAAAAAACGAACGGCAACCAATCTAGCAAAATCCAGAAATTACTTTTCTCCTCTCATCGAGTACTTTCGGCTGGGATAAGTGTTTTTTTGTTTGGAGTCAAAAAGTTGAATATTGCGTCACTGTGTTATTATAGTAACAATTTATCAGTTTTCTAATATCTCTGTTAATTGTTTTTATTTACATTAATATATTAGAGATGTAAAGCTAATGAATATATGAATACTTCTTACTGCATATTATTCAGGGTACCGAATATCAAAAATCAAGTATTCATGTATTTTCGTATGTTATTTAACTAGAAACAAAATTAAAAGTCATGTACAAACTAAACAAGTTTAAAAGCTTCCACAAAAGTTTATTTAATAAATACAATTGATACGAATTTATAATTATTAAAATGCAATGCATCAAGTACCAAAAACAGTATATACTGGGTAGTTTAAATAACACATATTTTACAACACTAAGCTTTTTAGCGCTCATATGTTTGAATTAACCTGCAAGTTTTTGCAATTTTTCCGTTCGTTTACTTTTTTGTGCAAGAGCCAGTTTTGAGAGTAAAATTTTAATTTTGCCCAAAATTTACTCATCTACTGGATTTTACTGGAAAGTAAACGAATGGACCTTATAATAGGAGACCTAAATTTTCTTAACTTCAAACCATAAATTGCAATTTAGTTTTGAATTTTTCCAATCTTGTAATTTTAAATTTTATAAAGGCATATTTTAGCAAAATTTTTAAACTCAACCCCAAAATGATAACACCGAGCAGGGCTTGGCCGTTTCTTTTTTAAAACGTTGGCAAAGCACTGGCAATGAGTGCTTCGCCAGTACCAAAATCATAATATAAAAACGTTGGCAAAGCAGTGGTAGAACATCCAATAAAGTGCTTTTTAAATGAAAAAAAAAAAAAAAAATTTTAAAACGTTGGCAAAACATTGGTAAAACAACTAATAAAGTAAATAATAAAATAATTTTTTTATTAAATGTTGGTTTTATTATTTACAATAATAAAATTATGTAACAAAATAAACATACAAATTAAATTTCTGCAATATAAATTAAAATAAAATTCAATTAAAAAAATCATTTGTATTCTGACTGTGAACTTCTAATTTTTCATAGAGAAACGTGAAATTTATAAAAAAAAAAGATTTTCTTTAAAAATTGAGTAAATTAAAATTTTTAAATTAAAAATTTGGAAATTTCCAAAAAAGATTGATTTTATATATTTGAAATTAGAAGATTTTATAATTCAAATTGATTATCCGTTTGAAATTAAAATTTTTAATTAAATTAAGAATATTATAGAGCAATTCCATATGAAAGCGATCACCTTTTGGACGACCCCTCTCCGATTTTAAAATAAATAGTCTCAATCGATTGCCCAGCAAAAAATAATGTACCTACATATTTTTTTTTTATAGTGACTGGTTTAGTGGTGGTGTGCACCACTGTCATGTGACAAAATTGAAGAATTCTTCATAAGGGACCTCATTGAAAGTAACTACTAAAGCGATCGCAACGAGTGATAGCTCGTTGGAAAGGTATTGAATCAGGCTTTAATTGAAAAATAAAATTTTCCTAATTTTTCTCAGAAATTTACCTTTTTTCCCATGAAAATTAAATTTTCCCATGAAAATTAAATTTTCCGATTTTCCACAGAAGCTCCTAAATTTTCCGGCTAATTTTATTTTTTTTTGGATTCCTCATAATTTTTGCTTTAAGAATCAGCAATAAAAAAAAGGCCCCGACTCCTTGTTTGGACAGGAGAAGAGCATTTAAGAGACCACCTTGTTCTCATTGTTTTTATATTTTTTATAATTGAATTATTTTTAATTATTTAACATTATTTTATTTTATTATTAAAAATACATTTTAAAAATTATTTTACAGTTAAAAATACATTTATGAAGAAAAAATCTATTTTTTTTTAAGAGCCCCAAGTTGAGTGTCTAGTGAATATGGTCTGCCTGCCTTCACAAGATCGGCCATAAATCCATGGATAATAGCAGCAGTGGCATGTAATGGCACACCAAACCCGACTGAGGCTACAGGTCATAAAATGTTTTGTAAATTTTTTAAATTACCAGGTAATAAATATTTCGCCTAAAATGACACGTGCAGAAACAAGTCATAAAACACGGATTTTCCATAAATATGGCGAAATATTTATTACCTGGTAATTTAAAAAATTTACTAAACATTTTATGACATGTGGTCGGCTTATTGGCAGTAACCAATTAAGTCCCTCTTTAAAAAACATTTTATGACCAGTAGTTCACGCAAATTTTCCTATTAAAGAAAAGCAAATATCGCTTATTTTTTTTACCTATTTTTTACCAAAAATAAATATAAATACTTCACACACTCTGAGTCAAATTTCAGTTGAATACTAAACGTGAAAGTGTTAAAGTGTTTTTTTTGTAAAGTAAAGAGTGAAGCTGTAAAGACAATTTAAAGTAAAATGAATAAATTTTGCTGCAATCCGTTTAACAAGAGTGGACATCGTTCGAAAAAGATAAAAGTATTAAAATTAACTGGTGTTTCGAAGCGATACATGAATGAATTAAATATACAATACGGTGAAGAAGCAGAATTCATTTGCCCCAAGTGTAAAATCGATTTGTCTCAACAAGCAAATGCATTGAAACAAATGCAACTACAATCCGAGAGTGAAATGACAATTGAACAAAATGTTTCATCTGATAGTGAGGCAGACATTCCGATGGTCAATATGTCTTTGAGTCCTTTGAATGAGGCTATTACCACTTTAGGTGAAACGCCTATTAAAAAAAGAAAGTTGCGAAGTGAAAAATACAGGAAAGAGAAAAAAGGCAAGGTTATGAGTGCAATCGCGACAATATTTGATGAAGGCTCTGATAACGAATGCAGTCAAGCAGATGACGTTGATGGCGGCAAACAAATGATTGAGCAGTTGAAAAGAAAATTCAATTTAGCGACCACTTTTCCGGAGAAATATCTCATTTTATCTGTGCTGCCTCAATCATGGTCTATACGCAAGATTTCTGAACAGTTTCAAACATCTTTTTACATCGCGAGAAGAAGCAAAGAATTAGTTCGACAGAAGGGCATATTGGCGACTCCCACCAAGAAATTTGGCTCAAGGACCCTCAGCGAAGCAACGGTGAAATTGATTCAAGATTTTTACTGCAATGATGACAACAGCCGCGCCTGCCCAGGTACACGTGACTATGTTATCACACGTGAAGATGGAGAAAAAGTACACAAGCAGCGCAGATTATTATTATGTAATCTATCCGAAGCATACCATCAGTTCAAAGAGAAATACCCAGCAGAAAAAGTGGGATTTTCTAAGTTTGCCATCCTACGACCAAAATAATGCGTGCTGGCATTAGACAGGCACGGAACGCATTCAGTCTGCGTTTGCATGTTTCATCAAAACATCAAATTAATGTTCTTTCCATGCAAGAAATTGAAAGTATTTCACGGTGAAATTGAAACATATAGGGACCTCATGTCGAAGTCGTTGTGCGCATACCCCACGGAAAATTGTCATCTGTCCAAATGCGACAATTGTCCGAAGATTGACGAGCTAGAGCAATATTTGGCGGAAAAGTTTGAACAGCTGTTAATTCAGGAGGTGCATTTCAAACAGTGGATAATTAGCAGCGGCAGATGTTCCCTTGAGACCGTGGTAAAGCAGATTCCGGAATTCATCGAGGAATTCGGATTCAAGTTGAATGAACTGAAGGCGCACCATTTCATATCCGAGATGCAATCGAAATTTCTAAAGGAAAGTAAGGAGAAATTAGCCCAAAATGAATTCATTGTGATAAGCGACTTTGCCGAGAATTACACTTTTCTCGTTCAAGATGAAATTCAGGCTTATCACTGGGCAAACGACCAGTGCACGGTGCATCCTTTTTGCATTTATTTCAAAAACGAAGATAACGAACTACAGACCGTAAGCCTTGTTGTTGTCGCGGAGAGTTTAGCTCATAATTATGTGTCCGTTTATTTATTTCAAATGAAACTGTTTGAATTCTTAAGATCAAAATTCGATGCAATCGACAAAGTAACGTTTTTCTCAGACGGCGCGGCTTCTCAGTACAAGAATAAAAAAAATTTTTACAATCTTTGCATAATTGAAGAAGAACAAAACTGCAAGGTCGAGTGGCACTTTTTTGCGACGTCCCACGGTAAGGGCCCATGCGATGCGTTAGGGGGAACCCTAAAACGCATGGCGACTAAGGCAAGTTTGCAAAGGCCATGTTGTTTTCGTGGATTCAAAGCAAGGAAATTGCCATTAACACAGTTTTATGCACTCAAAAAGAACACGATGCCATGGAGCGACGAATTCAAAACAGATATAATAATGTCAAAACTATAACTGGAACGCAAAAGTTTCATTGCTTCATACCAAATATTTCTGATATGTCAATTAATGTAAAGCGGTACTCTTCGTCTGCCGACGTGCTAAATTTAAAGTTACTTTAATTTTATAATGATGCCAAGACAATTGAAATTTTTAATAAATATTGTAATTAAGTATAAGCAGCAAAATAAGAAAGATTTTTTCTTCATAAATGTATTTTTAACTGTAAAATAATTTTTAAAATGTATTTTTAATAATAAAGTTAAAATAATGTTAAATAATTAAAAATAATTCAATTATAAAAAATATAAAAACAATGAGAATAAGGTGGTCTCTTAAATGCTCTTCTCCTGTCCAAACAAGGAGTCGGGCCCCATTTTTTTATTGCTGATTCTTAAAGCAAAAATTATGAGGAATCCAAAAAAAATAAAATTAGCCGGAAAATTTAGGAGCTTCTGTGGAAAATCGGAAAATTTATTTTTAATGGGAAAAAAGGTAAATTTCTGAGAAAAATTAGGAAAGTTTTATTTTTCAATTAAAGCCTGATTCAATACCTTTCCAACGAGCTATCACTCGTTGCGATCGCTTTAGTAGTTTTTTTTTAAAACAACTTTCAATGAGGTCCCTTATGAAGAATTCTTCAATTTTGTCACATGACAGTGGTGCACACCACCACTAAACCAGTCACAATAAAAAAAAAAAAAATATGTAGGTACATTATTTTTTGCTGGGCAATCGATTGAGACTATTAATTTTAAAATCGGAGAGGGGTCGTCCAAAAATTTGCCAATTTTGATCGTTTTCATATGGAATTGCTCTATATATGAAAACGAATTTATTTTTATTCTACTACTACTACTACTTTGTAATTCACTTAAGTAAAGACTTGTATTATTTCTTATTGAATGATTTTGGTAATTTAAACAGAAATAACAATAGGTTTCAGCTAAGTTAATTACAAAATAACTGAATATTTTTTTTAATCAATTTTTTTGTTTTTGATAAGTTAGCACCAAGTACGACTTTTTTACTACAATTTTACTAAAGAAAGAAGTATTAAAATAAATGTCTTAAGTAAAATTTTAGTACAAAAACTATACTTTGTGATGACTATAATAGGAGACCTTAATTTTCTTAACTTCAAATAAATTGCAATTTAGTTTTGAATTTTTGCAATCTTGTAATTTTAAATTTTATAAAGGTATAGCTTAGAAAAGTTTTTAAATACGCTAAATTAACAATTTTTCTACAAGGATCCTTTGAGCAAAAATGGTGCTGACTTTACTGACTTTTTTTTAGTGTATAAATTTGATTTGAATACCATATGCTTATGGTTAGTTGATATTAAATTCATTTAAGATTTGAAAAAAGGAAAAAGAATTAAGCTTTAAAGTATGTAAAATAAGTTTTAAAAATACTATTCATTTGTTATTTTTATTAAACCCTGCTAACTTATTGAAAAACAAGTACATGCATTAAATTTCGTTTTTATAAACGGTTGTAGATTTTGTAAATAAGTACTGGCGATGCACTTTTTGCCAATGTTGGGAAAGCGTTCTAAGACAGTGCTGTGCCAGTGCTTTTAATTTTTAACGTTTGTCAATTTTGTAAATCAAGTACTGGCACATCACTTTGTACGAACGTTGGCAGAGCGTTCTAAGCCAGGAGCGTTCTAAGCCATTAAGTACTGGCAAAGCACTTTTTACTAACGTTGGCAGAGCATTGTAAACCAGTGCTTTGCCAGCACTTTATTTGTTGGACCATTGGCAAACAGTGCTCTGCCAGTGCTTGATTTTTCAGACCATTGGTAATTTCAGGCTGGGTACTAATGTCAAAACTTTTTCCAAAAAAATTTATTTTCCAAAACAATTTATTTTCTAAAAAAGTACTTTTTCCAAAAAAATTTATTTTCCAAAAAAAATATTTTTTGCAAAAAAGTACTTTTTCCAAAAAAAAATATTTTTTGCAAAAAAGTACTTTTTCCAAAAATTTATAAAAAAAACCACTCACCAGGTACAGTGCAAAAATCGATTAATGTATATGCTCGTCATATGTATTAATAAAAAAAATCTTTAATGTTTGTTGATATGCTTTGCTAATGTAGAAGGATAGTATATGATGACATTAGAGAAAAGAACTGCCATTTAAAGTTTTAACTGAAAGTTAAACTGGCAACTATGATAATGACTAGAGAAAAAACAAACACACTATAAATAGAAATCGTTCGTGGTAAATTTCATTCTAACTCAACACACAGAGTAATGTGGGATTTAAAGTTACCCAATTTCTTCAACGTGTGAGTTAAATAGATGATATTTACGATTAACACTAAAATGGCACGAAGAATGTTGATGAAGACCGTAGTGGGTCAGAAAATGCATTCCATTCATGCTAGTGTCTAATAACTTTTTCTGTGTTTTTTTCTAATAGTCAAAGTAAATTATCATATAAAAATTATAATTTTTCTGTTAATTTAGAGAAAAATTTGTCATGATCTAAAACCGAACAAATAAAATCTCACACATAAATTTATAGATCAACGATAAAATTCACTATTAAACCACTAACCAGGTACAGTGCAAAAATCGATTAATGTATATGCTCGTCATATGTATTAATAAAAAAAATCTTTAATGTTTGTTGATATGCTTTGCTAATATAGAAGGATAGTATATGATGACATTAGAGAAAAGAACTGCCATTTAAAGTTTTAACTTAAAGTTAAACTGGCAACTATGATAATGACTAGAGAAAAAACAAACACACTATAAATAGAAATCGTTCGTGGTAAATTTCATTCTAACTCAACACACAGAGTAATGTGGGATTTAAAGTTACCCAATTTCTTCAACGTGTGAGTTAAATAGATGATATTTACGATTAACACTAAAATGGCACGAAGAATGTTGATGAAGACCGTAGTGGGTCAGAAAATGCATTCCATTCATGCTAGTGTCTAATAACTTTTTCTGTGTTTTTTTCTAATAGTCAAAGTAAATTATCATATAAAAATTATAATTTTTCTGTTAATTTAGAGAAAAATTTGTCATGATCTAAAACCGAACAAATAAAATCTCACACATAAATTTATAGATCAACGATAAAATTCACTATTAAACCACTCACCAGGTACAGTGCAAAAATCGATTAATGTATATGCTCGTCATATGTATTAATAAAAAAAATCTTTAATGTTTGTTGATATGCTTTGCTAATGTAGAAGGATAGTATATGATGACATTAGAGAAAAGAACTGCCATTTAAAGTTTTAACTGAAAGTTAAACTGGCAACTATGATAATGACTAGAGAAAAAACAAACACACTATAAATAGAAATCGTTCGTGGTAAATTTCATTCTAACTCAACACACAGAGTAATGTGGGATTTAAAGTTACCCAATTTCTTCAACGTGTGAGTTAAATAGATGATATTTACGATTAACACTAAAATGGCACGAAGAATGTTGATGAAGGCCGTAGTGGGTCAGAAAATGCATTCCATTCATGCTAGTGTCTAATAACTTTTTCTGTGTTTTTTTCTAATAGTCAAAGTAAATTATCATATAAAAATTATAATTTTTCTGTTAATTTAGAGAAAAATTTGTCATGATCTAAAACCGAACAAATAAAATCTCACACATAAATTTATAGATCAACGATAAAATTCACTATTAAACCACTCACCAGGTACAGTGCAAAAATCGATTAATGTATATGCTCGTCATATGTATTAATAAAAAAAAAAATCTTTAATGTTTGTTGATATGCTTTGCTAATGTAGAAGGATAGTATATGATGACATTAGAGAAAAGAACTGCCATTTAAAGTTTTAACTGAAAGTTAAACTGGCAACTATGATAATGACTAGAGAAAAAACAAACACACTATAAATAGAAATCGTTCGTGGTAAATTTCATTCTAACTCAACACACAGAGTAATGTGGGATTTAAAGTTACCCAATTTCTTCAACGTGTGAGTTAAATAGATGATATTTACGATTAACACTAAAATGGCACGAAGAATGTTGATGAAGACCGTAGTGGGTCAGAAAATGCATTCCATTCATGCTAGTGTCTAATAACTTTTTCTGTGTTTTTTTGCTAATAGTCAAAGTAAATTATCATATAAAAATTATAATTTTTCTGTTAATTTAGAGAAAAATTTGTCATGATCTAAAACCGAACAAATAAAATCTCACACATAAATTTATAGATCAACGATAAAATTCACTATTAAACCACTCACCAGGTACAGTGCAAAAATCGATTAATGTATATGCTCGTCATATGTATTAATAAAAAAAATCTTTAATGTTTGTTGATATGCTTTGCTAATGTAGAAGGATAGTATATGATGACATTAGAGAAAAGAACTGCCATTTAAAGTTTTAACTGCAAGTTAAACTGGCAACTATGATAATGACTAGAGAAAAAACAAACACACTATAAATAGAAATCGTTCGTGGTAAATTTCATTCTAACTCAACACACAGAGTAATGTGGGATTTAAAGTTACCCAATTTCTTCAACGTGTGAGTTAAATAGATGATATTTACGATTAACACTAAAATGGCACGAAGAATGTTGATGAAGACCGTAGTGGGTCAGAAAATGCATTCCATTCATGCTAGTGTCTAATAACTTTTTCTGTGTTTTTTTTCTAATAGTCAAAGTAAATTATCATATAAAAATTATAATTTTTCTGTTAATTTAGAGAAAAATTTGTCATGATCTAAAACCGAACAAATAAAATCTCACACATAAATTTATAGATCAACGATAAAATTCACTAAAAAAAAAATTATTAAAAAAGTACCAATTTTTCTTAAAAAAAAAAAAAAACCCCAAAAATATCTTTTCCAAAAAAGTACTTTTTCCAAAAAAGTACTTTTTTCTATTCTTCTACATAAGTTCAATTTTAAAATAGTAGATTTTCCAAAAAAAAAATTACCAAAAAAGTTTCTTTTTCCCAAAAAAAGAGGTACCAAAAAATGTACATTTTTCAAAAAAGGATTAATTTAATTTGTTAAAAAAATACCAAGAAGTATTGGAAAAAGTACAGAAAAATTTATTTTCTAAAAAAGTACTAATGTAAAAAAAATAATTTTCCAAAAATAATAATTTTCCAAAAAAATATATTTCCTAAAAAAGTACTTTTTCCAAAAATTTCTAAAAAAAAAGTAGAAATTTTTCTAAAAAAAAAAGTACCAAAAAAATATCTTTTCCAAAAAAAATATTTTTTCAAAAAAGTACTTTGTATAAAAATTTAAAAAAAGAAATATTTAAAAAAGTGGCAATTTCAAATATGTACTCTTTCCAAAAAAAAATTACCTTTTCCAAAAAAATTTTCATTTTTCCGAACAATAAGTACCATAACAATTAAATTAGTATGGAACTAGAAGAAGTTATAGTAATACAATATAATACCATTTAAAAAATAAAAAAAAAGAATATATGACAAATTTTAAAAATAAAAAATTAAAAATTAAAAACAGTTTTAAAAAATTATAAAGTTTAACAATATTTAACAATAGTGCAAATTAATTATTAATTTTAGTTTAAAGTGTGTAGTTACGTTGTATTATTGTTCAAATGTTTGTGGTACTCCCCGGGTAACAGATAAAGCTCCAGAATAAGAATCAATTAAGAACACAGATTGAGAACGATTATCAAGGTACGATTTAATTAATGATACTGATGTGTCACAGAATGAGAATTGATAATAGAGCTTTGAACAAAGTAATGAATGGTCAACAGAATCAAAAGCTTTTGAGTGATCTAAAAGAACCAAAAGTGTTAAATTCCCACCATCAATAGAACAACGTATATCTTCAGTAACGTCAATTAAAGCTGTGATGCAACTGTGTTTCTGTCGAAATCCGGATTGCTTGCTGGTGAGCAGATTATATTGTGCTAAGTGGTCACTTATCTGTTTATGTATTATTTTCTCAAAGACTTTGGACAGAAATGGTAAAATTGCTATCGGCCTGAACTCAGAATTAGACTTTGAAACTGGTATTATTTTTGCATGTTTCCAGTTAGTTGGAAAGACACTAGTCATGAGGATGGTGTTAAATAAATGAGTGATGAATGGTAACAGCTGAGGAAGTAGGATTATAAGAAATTTTGGGTTGATGTTATCATAGCCAATAGCATTAGACTTAATCGAAATAATATATTGTAAAACCTCAGATTCATTTACACAGCAAAATTCAAAAATGTCACTGCGGTTATTATCAAAATTATAGTTGTGCTGTCCAAGAGCAGGAATAGGTATTCTTGTAAAAACATCATTGAGTTCATCTGCACTATATTTTTGCAGATAATGTTATTATTTTTGATCTTCCCAATACCAATTTCACGTATGGTTTTCCATTTACTTTTTCCATCAATTGCGTTACTAAAACGTTTAACATAATATTCCTATTTAGCCTTTCTAATTTGACGATTTACTTCAATTCTACCTTTACAAAATTCTTCTTTGAGCTCAGGTGTCTTAAATCGTTTCCAACGCGAGTAAGCTCTATCTCTTTTTTCAATTAAAAGTTTAATAGACACTGTAAACCAAGGTCTAGTAGTTTTCTTTGTTGTTCTTGTTTTTATGGGGACAACAAGGTCATATATATGTAGAAGATTAGTTTCCAAAAAGCACAGCTGGTCATTAACAGACGGCATGTAAAAAATAGAATCCCAGTCAATATTATAAAAAATTTCAGCCAAAAATTGATAATTAATATTTTTAAAATCACGATACGAAAAAGTTTCGACTTTATGTTTCAAATGAAAATCATAAGTTATAAAAATTAAATCATGTCTAGAAAAGCATGATGCCGCCAGTTGATCATATAGCAGCACTTTGGACACATCATTAACAAAGAAGAGATCAATTAGAGTACTCGCAGTGTTGGTGAAATGAGTAGGTAAGTTACAATTAACAGATGAAAGACCAATTTGTAACACTGAACCAGACAGATCAGTAGTTTCTAATAAATCTGAGTTGAAATCACCAGCAATTATTAAATCAGTATAAGAAGTTGTTAATTGCTCAAGCATTTCCAAGAAAGTGGAGTAATCTAGACGTTTGTTATAACGGTATACACAACCAATCATTAACTTCTTCCCTTCGGTTAATATATTTACAAATAAGTACTCGATTTCCTCACCATCACCAAATTGACGTACAAAGTTTGATTTAATTGTGTCCTTAATATATATTGCCACACCGCCAGCACGAGTTTTCTTAGTATTATGCTTACGATCCGCTCTATAAAGTCTGTAGCCATTAAGGTTAGCTATGCTATCAGGAGTTTCTCTTTTAAGCCAAGTCTCAGAAACACAAATAACATCCATTGATGAGTTTTCAAAGACTAGTCTAAATTCATCAATTTTATTGTTTAGACTTTGTGCGTTAATATGACACATCTTGACACCTTCAATTTGGTTGGCTAAGATACGAACCATGTTAATAATACCATCATTGGAACTGACAGTTAAACTATCCAAATTTGGAGACATCATAAACGAATAGATAAAATGCAAAAATAACAGCAACGCAAAAAATATAAAAAGTATTTGAACACTTGCAAAATATCGGTAAGTTTGTTAAAACATGAAAAAAATAAAAAATCGTGAAAAAAAAGAGATTTTAAACAATAATTAATGTATAATATAATAAAAATCAATATAATAATGACAAGAAATGATGTTATTAGGAGAACAATTAACAGTTGCCACATCCTATTCATGAAAAAGCTGCTTAATTTGCTCCTGGGATTCAATCAGCACCGGTTCATCAGTCGATAATTTTTTTACATACACCAGACCACGTAAAGTAAATGTACTTTGGATTTTACGTTCTTTTTTCAGATTTAGCGCCTGCCTAAATATGTTGTAATTATAGGGTGTTAAATTTTCGTTAATATAGATAGGTTCATCACTATCAAAACCTGCATTTCTTAGCTTTAAAGTAACAGGCAAATTTTCATTTTTGTTGTCCCGCCGATATTTTGCAATGACCCTTAGCAGATAGTTTTTATCATAGGGAGAAAATAATTTGATGACAATGACTTCATCGTTTGGAGTATATGGTTTGTTATCTTTATATATTTTATTATTTATATTATTTAAAAAAAAAATAACTTTTTAAAAAAAAAGTATTATTTAAAAAACTGGAATTTTTCCAGAAAGCTTTCCATAAAAAACTCATTTTTAAAAAACTGGAATTTTTCAAAAAAGCTAATTTTCGATAAAAAAAAAAAACTCATAATGCAAAAAAAATACATACTATTCTAAAAAGTAATTTTTTAAAAATTCAAAATCTACTTTTTTCAAAAATACTTTTTCCCAACGAATTTATCTTTTTTAAAAAAGTATGTATTCCACAAAAAGTAATATTATTTAAAAAATCCAACACTGAGCGCAAATGTTAGCAAACATATAAAGACATTTCGTGGAAAAACTCGAAAAATAATGAACGCCATTGAAAACTTATTCATTTGTAAAGGTTATGCTTTTGTCCTTCAGTGTTATTTAAATTTTTTAATAGTATCCCCCGTATTAAAAATATTAAACAGCATTTCAAATACATTTTAATTAAAACAAAAATTTTAGCCTTAAAATTGTGTTCAAAAACCAATATTATTTTTTACACAACGTTTTAATTAGGTATTTTCGTTTATGAATACAGTTTTAAGACTTAAAATGTGTTTTAACTCAAATTTGAAATCTGAATTAAGATTTTTTTTGAATACGGGCGTATAAATTTAAGAGCGAAAATTGTTCAGTATTGCTTAACAGTTCCACACATTTTCTTAGATGGTAAAGAGAATTACAAAAGGAGATGTTTTAATATCTTTTAACGAGTGGTGCCAAAACAACAATCGCCGAAGATTGTACAATGATATTATATACATATTTGAAGAAGGACTACCATTATCACCTCCATTACCATCTCCATTACCAGCGGCAGTTCAAATCGACGAAGCAGAACCATCATCAATACCTTAATGTCAACAGCAACCAATATCAGTCCCATCACCAAATCAGAATCATGACGCGCAAGCACAACAAAATTATAACTCACAACCAACGTTTAGTCCACCTGAAGAAATAAGTTTTTATAATAACTCTAATAATCAAAGTTTATCTCCAATAGCTGAACAAAATTATACTTCTGATGCTCAGAATATATTTATAAAGGATAATAGCAAAATAGAAACATTAGATGGAGCAGATCCACCAAGTATGTTATCTACACCAAACCCTGTTTTAAATGTTAATGAAACACTTAAACCGGAACTCGTAAATGTATCACAGATTTTCTGCTCAACGAAATTGTCGGATATTAACGTAACTAGAGATAGTGATAGAATAGAAGAATACAAAGTTATTCGGAAGAAAAATATAATTCCACAAGTGCCAACACAAATGTTAAGTTAATAAAGAGACGGTTAATAAATAAACAAAAACAGCCAGGGAATAAAAATAAATCAAAAATTCAATACATTTATCGACCACAAATTTTGAACTAACAATTCGTCAGCAATTTTATTTAAATGAAAATTTTCCGAATGGAACCAATAACTCCAACAACACCGACTTTATAAAAACTTGTTCGTTATGTGCAAGCTCTACCTTTGGTAGATATACAAAACACGATTTTTGTTTTTATGCTCCTTTTTATTTTTACACTTGTTTTGTTTTATTTTACAAGTTTGATATAATTTTCATTAAAAATTATGTTTTTCGACCTTTAATTGTGCAATTAAAATGAAAATTATTCAAGTTCGAGGCTTTGTTTTTAAATAAAACAAAACAAGTGTCAAAATAAAAAGGAGAATAAAAACAAAAAGCGTGTGTTGTATATCTTCCAAAGGTAGAGCTTGCACATAATGAACAAGTTTTCAAATTATTTTCGATAAATGGTGATAATCGTTAACCTAAACTCATATTAGTTCTCATTAAATGTGATAACTAGGTTATATGAATGTTTGATATTTGGTATTTAAAATCAGCTGTTTTATCTAGTTTACCAATTCCTACAAATTTTCCGTTCGTTTACTTTTTTTTTAAATTTGTCTTACTCTCTGTAATTTTGTTACTGAGTAAATTTTACTGGACTTTACTGGTAAAGTAATCGAACAGACCTCTTGTTGACTGTAATGGCGTTTTCTTACACATAGAGAAATAAAGTGACAACCGAATTGAAAAGTGTATATTAATGGTAACAACTTATAAATTCAGTTAGTACAACGATATTTATATTAGATTTCTTAATATTATGGGTTTGATAACTAAAATTCAGTTAAATTAATCGAACTTTGTTGTGGAATCTAATGCTCAGTTTTACCAACCGTCGTAGTACACGAATTTCAGTTGGAAAATAGTTAATTTTTTTCTAGTGTGTAGGTCCTATTGGAAATGTATTATTAAAAAAAAAATTTCTAAGCATAAAAGGCAGCTGGTTTGGACGCTTAAGAAAATTTGTCCTGTGCATAGTTTAATTTGGTCATTTAGAATTATTACAGAAAAACTTTGTTCTCTCAGCCCTAAATGTTAGTTGTGACTCATAATATGTATTTCGTCAAGTAAAACACACCAAATTAAAAAAAAATTATATACATTAGAAACACCGAAAGTGATATTTTTATAAAGTTAAGTTTATAAAACTAAAGTTAAAGTGCTTATAAAAAAAAAAAAAAAAAAAAAATCATCTAATTATATAATATATGATAAAAATATATCGAGGGCCTATATTCAAGAGCTCGTATCTAAACAAACACAATTTTTCAGTAGAGCAAGAAAACTGATTCGTACGCGAACTAAATTTTAATTAAACTTTCTTCTACAATATGTTTTATAAATTAAAACTACTTTATATGTTATTTCTTTTCTATTTTTATTTCCGTTATTTACTTCGCTAATGCAGATACGTACTTCTGCCTAAAAATTTTGATAAAATTTCTTTTAATATTAGTATATATGCGTTTTTGTAGTATATAAAAATAATGTGTTATTCTAAACCTATTAAAGGTTTAATGTATTTTTTAACATGTTTTATTCATTTTTATTATACAAATGCAATTTCAGATTATTAATTATTTTTTTTATATTATAAAAAAGTGGTACTATGGTGGCATAACGGCCTTCCAACAACAACATCTGACTTTAAAAATAGCGAATATCGTTTAAAAATGTTAATGAAAATAAATCGTTAATTTTGATGTTTACTTTTTTAAAAAATTCGATTATCGTTAAAACAAGTTACTGAATCTCTCAACAGGTCTTAAACTTGACATTAAGTTATGCATTAAACCTTTCACTACCATTGTACTTCAAAATTCTGGACGTAGGAGTTTGCCACCTTCTTCAAGTCACAATCAATGAGACTTCATATTTTAAGTGTTAATAACTAAAAATCGCTGAACAAGAGTTTCCATTTTAAGCTCGCTAAATAGCGATAAAGTTCCACTGTTAATAAAAATTTAAAAACTATTAATATTAAATTTAATTAGAAGATAATTTCGCGATAATCCGGATTAAGATTTTTTTTTTATTTTGCAGCAAATCTATAATCTTGAAATTTGGAACGTAGCTTCACTTACTGACCAGAACCAAAAAAAAAAACATTTCGAATTATTGGATCCATTTTTTTGTAGGTAGGAGGGCCGAGGCCATATATGTAATGTAAACCTTTTTATTTATAATTTTAGAACCCTTGATATATATATATATGTATATATTTCGAATCTGAAGTCAAACTAGAAATATATAAACAAACAAGTAGTCGGTAGTGAAAAGGTTAACGTATACGGTGATTATATTTTACTTACACTACTTAGTGTCATAAATTTCATAAAGCCTTAAGTTTTCCAAATGACCAAAACTATGCAAATGTTCCTACCCGTTGTTTAGATATTTGTGTACTCATACCTTCTACATTTAAATATTTGATTTTGTATGTAGATACAACCTTTTGAATTTGAAAATAGATAAGGAGAAAACTAAAATGACAAAAAACATGAAAAAAATATTTATTTTGCATCCAAATTCATATCATAGATAGATAACTTAATGACTTTCCCATAAAAAACTCATTTTGCTGAAAACTGTAGTTACATCCTATTTAATATAGGCCCTCAATATTTATATATAAAAAAATCAGTTTCTAAAGTTTATTTTTGTAAACTGTTTTATAAAAAAAGCAAAATATATATTTAATTCTTCTTAGTTTAAGCGAGCTTAGGATCATTTATTTTATTATTATTCATTTCCAATATTTCGTCTCCACATTGGGTGACTTCTTCCGGAAACAATTACTACAATTTGAAAAACTTGTTTGAATGAAACAATTAATAAATAAATTATCTTAAGCTTAATATAATAAATGTACTACATCTCATTTAGGAACACTTTATGCTATTGTTAATTGTTATGTTAATTTTATTTAGAGACCCAGAAATATTAAACAAATTTGAGTTTTAAATAATCCACTGTGATTTATTATTATATTAATTTATAATTTTTAAATTATTTTTTATTCGCTTATAAAATTTCAATTATATTTTGATCGTTTCTAGTTAATTGCATAATCTTTTATATTTTTGACTGAAAAAATATGAAAATGTATAAATAAAATCAGTTTCAAAAGTTTATTTTTAAATACTGTTTTATAAAAAAAAATCAAAAATATATATTTAATTCTTCTTAGTTTAAGCGAGCTTAGGATCATTTATTTATTTATTTATTTATTTATTATTCATGAAAAAAAAAGTTTGAAAAAATCTAAAATTCAAAAATTTATTTATCCACTCCTGAGTTAGTCACGGTCACATGGAATATGTCATCGGAAACTATAACTCAGTACCTTTAAAACGTATATGGTCTGGTTTCTTATTCTCTTCAAATATGGCCACAGTAATAATTTTAGTGTTAGCGCATGTAAAAAAAAAAGTTTGAAAAAATCTAAAATTCAAAAATTTATTTCTCCACTCCTGAGTTAGTCACGGTCACATGGAATATGTCATCGGAAACTATAACTCAGTACCTTTAAAACGTATTAGGTCTGGTTTCTTATTCTCTTCAAATATGGCCACAGTCCTAATTTTAGTGTTAGCGCATGTAAAAAAAAAAGTTTGAAAAAATCTAAAATTTAAAAATTTATTGCTCCTCTCCTGAGTTAGTCACGGTCACATGGAATATGTCATCGGAAACTATAATTCAGTACCTTTAAAACGTATATGGTCTGGTTTCTTATTCTCTTCAAATATGGCCACAGTAATAATTTTAGTGTTAGTGCATGTAAAAAAAAAGTTTGAAAAAATCTAAAATTCAAAAATTTATTTCTCCACTCCTGAGTTAGTCACGGTCACATGGAATATGTCATCGGAAACTATAACTCAGTACCTTTAAAACGTATTAGTTCTGGTTTCTTATTCTCTTCAAATATGGCCACAGTCCTAATTTTAGTGTTAGCGCATGTAAAAAAAAAGTTTGAAAAAATCTAAAATTTAAAAATTTATTTCTCCACTCCTGAGTTAGTCACGGTCACATGGAATATGTCATCGGAAACTATAACTCAGTACCTTTAAAACGCATTAGGTCTGGTTTCTTATTCTCTTCATATATGGCCACAGTCCTAATTTTAGTGTTAGCGCATGTAAAAAAAAAGTTTGAAAAAATCTAAAATTTAAAAATGTATTTCTCCACTCCTGAGTTAGTCACGGTCACATGGAATATATCATCGGAAACTATAACTCAGTACCTTTAAAAACGTATTAGGTCTGGTTTATTATTCTCTTCAAATATGGTCACAGTCCTAATTTAAGTGTTAGTATATGTAGAGAAAAAATTGAAAAAAAATTGTTTGTAATATACGTTTTTGTTTAACAAACAAAAAAAAATTATATAATTTATTTTTTTTTAATTTAGTATATACCTATTAATTTTTTTCAATAAAAAAATTAAATTAAATTGAAAGATCTTAAATGCGATTTTTGTTTTCATATTTTACAAGTTCTGCTATGTTCTGTTAATGGAATTTAACTTTGCAATGTAACATTAAACTAGTAGGCTACAGAAAACAATTAAATTGAAAGAGAATGAGCGTGAGCGTGAGCGTGAGAAACAAAAACTGTTATTAACTGCTAAGTTAACAGTGTTATGTTAATGGAATATAACTTTGGAATTTAACTTCACACACATTATTTAGATATTGGTAATAAGAGTCCATTACTAAGATTTTGCTGGGGAGTTTAACCGCCACTACATTTCAAACGATTCGGATGAAAGCACATTCGTTCTGGGTATGTAAATTAAAAAAAAAAATGTGAATTTCCTTGTAATAGTTTACCTTTTAACCACTACGAAGGTAAAGCAGATACATTTTAAAAACAACATCTAGGAGAAAATTTAAAGAAACTAACGTTAATAATGAGTTATTTCGGAAGGCCTATTCACGAAATATGACTTTTTCAACTTCATCCCTTCCGATTTGCATAAAATTTGGGGTACTATCTATTGTCCTAATTAGTATGATAAAACAGTAATTTTTCCTTTAAAGTTGGTATTTTTTCAAAAATTTATAAAAATACATACTGTTCAAATGGTGGAATTTAAAAATTAATATCCCATTTCAAAGCTTATTTTGTCTTCTCTGAGTTATGGCAAGCTTTGATATATGGGCTACTTCAAAAATTCTCGACACCTGCTGAAACCGACTTTATATAGCTTTTATTTCTTAAGGTTTTTTGAACGTTGAACATGGTTTGAAGTGTCACGTTGATGAGTCTTCAACTAAAGTTCATGCTAATCGAAGGGGTCGAGCTGCGTTGCTTTTGGAACGAAACAAAAATAAAAAAATAATATAATCAAAAGCATTACTTGTATTTATTAGCGGTGGGGTTTCCGAGATCCTTCTCAAAAATGGTTCACTTTCTATGCATTTCAGGCATTCCTTGTCCATATCATCGGCTTTAAGATCATCGTTTTCAAAATATCGCTTTCCATCTCCAAGGAATATTTCCGATTTAAAATTATTACCCGAGAACATTTCTGCGAGGTATGCGCCACCAATAGAATTGTTAGTTGCGTGAATTTCATGATAGGTGGATATATTTAGTTTACTAGGAGGTGGTAGTTCTGCATTATTGTTCATCATTCGTATTAAATATAGTCTGTAGCAACATATTGCTCCATTTCTTTCACTCACTCTGGGTATGAACGCTTTAAAGACAAACTTATCACTGTGTATCCGAACTTTAGTCCACATAACTCGACTTATCGATTCTGGTACAGAGACTGGCATCGTGCATTTACCAATGGCAGGTTCTCCTGATTTTCGATGACGAGTAATTGCCGACACGGTGACAGTATAGTTGGTGTTGGGAATAACTCCATCGTAGGTAGTACGATAATTAAGTTCATTTACCCGTCTAATTTTCGGCCCCCACGTTTCATTGTGTATTTTACCATTTACCTTATAGGAAGCTACACCTTCTAGCTGTATTTGATATGAAGCTACTTTTCCATTTGGCTTTTCGGGATGCATCCACGAAATATCCACAGTGTTTATTTTCGAAACATTGTGGTGAATACATAATACCTGCAAACTGGTTGGCTTCGAAGCTATGCCATCCATTGTAGTACCATTTACGACATCTGACCATGGGCCACATAATTTCGTTAAGTCGCAGCAAGCTCGTACCTTAAATTCATATTCTGTAGCCGTTTTCAAATTATCAAACATGTAGGGAAGATTTCTTGAATTTTGCTGGTAAATCGTTTCTTCGACGATTTTTGGAACATCGCCAGCCTCCGATACCACAAGTTCATAGTATTGGACGTAAGGAATCAAATCTAACGATGGAGGATCCCAGCCAATAGTAATCGTTGATGCCGTACTTCCTGTAGTCTTCACTTTTGGTATGAAAATTGGATCCTTTTCCAACGTGCGCACCGGTACCGAATACTGAAAGGGGGCTCCGTCGCCAATACTGTTCTTTGCCGACAACCGTAAAATATAGCTTGTGTTGGGAGAAAAATTTTCGAGAACATATGATGTGTTACCACCTCCGATTGCATCTTTGTAATATGTAAGCTCTGGATTTCCCTCTTGTAAATATTGTATGAAATATTTTTGAACTGGATCATTTCCATCGTTAACAGTCCAATTCAAATAAATTTTACTGGCTCCAACTGCTTTAACGTACTCAATATTTACTTTTGGCACATCCATCACCAATAAAGCTACATTTCTTCTAGCTATTTCATCGCCATTTATAGCATAAATAACACATGCATATGAGCCATTCTCCTTCTTATACACTTCTGTTAGTTCCAGAGTATAATTAACATGGCTAGAATTGACATGTTCGATACTAGACGACTGATCAAGAAATCCAAAAGAGTTTTCATCTTTTAGCCATTTAAGCTGCTTTTGTAAAGTATTATTTTGTGGATATATTTGAATGACACAAAAGAATTTTACAGGATTTCCAATTTTTTGTTTCACTTTCAAGCCATTGACTTTTTGGATCTGTGGTTCTAGGTATGGCTGAATAAATACTTTGTGAAGTACTCCATTTTCGGCAGATTCGCATGTGTATAAGCCTTCATCTATCATTTTGATATTCAATATATTGAGTGTAATTTCATATATTTCTTGTTTCTCTGAAATTTCATTAGTATTGTTTTCAGTTTTTACAACATCTATTGAAAATCTGAAAGAAAAAAAATTGTATTTTTATTAAATTTTTGCGAACTTTTTTTCATTGCATATATACATATATCTATATATATATATATATATATATATATATATATATATATATGTATGTACACCGCATACTCTAGAGACATTTATTCATTCCCCCGCATAGTTTAGGGACATTTGCTTACTTTGGGGACTGTCCCCAAAATTTTCGCGCCTTTTCATACATCTAGCGTTTAAGATGAGGACAATTTTTTCTATACACCGCATATTCCGGCGACAATTTTGGGCGTGTCCCTAAACTATGCGCTGTGCATACATATATATATGTTTTTAATTGATATTCTCCAATTTTTTTTTTTTCATTTTTCCCATAACCAACTGGATAAAACGAACCGTTTGAGCCCTTATGCGTAAAATTGACCTCTTTCGGGTATTAAAACTTAAAAAAGGATTATGAGGAACGGATATGATAGGATGAACACACATTTGGATGAAATTGTATATATTTTTCATATAAACATATACAAAAATGTTATTTTTAAGGTGTTTTTTGGTTGGGCTTTAGAAAATCTAGACAATACATATTTTTTCTTAATTCTTGACGAGCATTAAAAATTCTTGTAAATCAAGCGAAATCAGGGCCGTCTGGCAACACTTCCGTAGGTAACATATTTCAAAAATAACTACCCGAGTAAAAGTTTATATAAAATTATATATGATGAGATATTTTCCGCAAATATAAGAGGATATAATTCGATCCGAAAAATGGTGCTATTAAATTGTATCACTTTGTATCTAATTATATTTAAATAGATACAAGTTAAAAAAAAAAACTATCCAATTCTATCCGAGTTTTGTCCCTATATAATTACTTCAAATTATATTATACTTGATACAATTAGATATAATTAGATACAATTAGATACATAATAAGCCAAATAAAAGTTATTAAGTTACATATACAATATTTGACCTCCAAAAACTTGTTCAAATCACAAAAAGTATGATTGAAATTTATAAATAACTTAAATTTTATTTCTATTTTTTTAGGACATCAAATTTTCGTTTTAAAACGAAATTTTTAATTTTAATTTAATTAACAAAAATGTTTGTCAATATTAAAATGGCGCAGTAAAATACAAATAAAGGTTGCAGAACAACTTTACTGTATTATAATAGCTTATAATTTCTGTTTTACAACCGATTCTTTTCATATGGAGTCTGTAATATTTGCAATAGGTTATTTGATTCCAAACTAGAACAAGTTGCTTTAGAATTGGTTCTAGGACAAGTTATAGAACTGGTTCTGGGACAGTGAAACCTCACAATTTGACTCCCAGGAACCTGTTCTAGAAACGTTTCCATAGACCCGGTGGTAAAAAATGTATCCTTTTCAGAAAAAAGTACCAAAACTTTTGGAAAAAAATTCTTTTTCTAAAAAAGTGCCAATTTAAAATTAGTACTTTTTCGCCTAAAAATTTAACTTTTGAAAAACGTACCAAAAAAATTAAATTTTTCTAAAAAAAGTACCAATTTCAAAAAGTACCTTTTTCGAAATAACTACCAAAAAGTATTGGAAAAGAGTACCAACAAAATTTAATTTTTCTAAAAAAGTAATAATATCAAAAAAGTACTATTTATCTAAAACTAGTGGAAGCATTCAAGTCCGATGTGCCGAATTTGGTATTAAAAAAGATTAAATTCGGCTGTGACGAATTTTTGGATACCCTCCATCTCGGTGTTTTCATAAACCAGGGAAAGTGCAAACAATATTAATATCTATATTCTTTGTAAAAATAACAAAAATAATGTTGTTTTTATAAGTAAAACAAAATATGACTGATTGATTAATGTCTTTGGGATGTTTCAGAAGAAAAAAATGTTTAATTAAAGTTTACTAAATGAATCTGAAATTCTGCAGTGGGTATTCAAAGGTTATTCTGATTACCTAAAGAAGAACGTGTAGTGAAAAATATATATATTTGTATAGTTCCTTATGATGTTAAAAAAACTGTTGTAAAATTCGCCTGTTGTTTGTCTCTTTGCCTATATAATAATGAAAGAAAGTTACTAAAATATATTTTTGGATCGTTAGAAGAGATGCAATGAATACAAACGCATAAAAACAGTTTCGAATAATCAGAATTTTAGATAAATTTAAGGGAACAAAAATACACTTGCGGAGACATACATAATGAAATAATTATGAAATGCCAGTTTACATTACAACACATGTGTTTATACTATACATCACATAAGTAAAACGGAAAGTGTGATGAAACTAAGTTTGTCAAAAATTATAAAAGAAAATCTTTCGAGTGTTTTCGAGATACAAAAAATTAAAGAAACTGGTATTTCAAATTATTGTTTTTCAGCTCAGTTGCTTGTGCAATTCTCGTTTACGACTCCTAGAATAAGAACCCTAAGAAATTTTCCCAAAATTCGATTGGTTTTTACACATCAATACTTTAATTTAGATTATTTTTGTATGTATCAAATAAAAATTAGGGCTTTTAAGGAAAACAAATGCATATAATCAAAAGATTTTAAGATGAAGTAAGCACCTTATATGTCTTAAATAAAAAAGTTCTGAAAGTGAATGTCCTTTAAATTGAATGGGGTTTTTAATAAATGTAATTAGAATGTAAGAGTTTCCTTGCAAATTTATTAAAGGTTGAGAATGAAAATAAGTAAAAATAGTGTACGAAAAAAAGTTATGAATTTACATTGTTGGATTCGGGGATTTTGTTCCTGGATATTTTTTTGATCTGATAACGATTAATGTGTCTGGCAACTCCGGTTAATGCAGTCAAATAAATAAAGAATTTTAACTAAACTATTTTGTTCTACCTTTTTCTTATTGGTGATTTTTTGATTTGTTGGGGTTAACAAAAAAAGGTATTTGGCAAGCCTGGTATATGGAAAACAAAAGCATACTTTATAAATTAGCTTAACAATTTTTCGAGGGCTTCTCGCATTTGCACTAATAACCAGTGTTGCCAGGTTTGCAAAGCATAAAAACGACAAACTTTCTAGAAAAAATCGTCAAAATCGTCATCATATTTTGAAAAATCGTCAAAATAAAATATATTTGTTAGAAGATGGATAAAGTTTTAATAAAAAATAAAATACAATAATGTTATTCACATTTCAAATGTTAACGTGTTATCGTTGTAATATAACACGATTTTTGACACTTCTCTTTGGTTTAAACTTCGAAAATCATTATATTTTACAACGATATTCATATTTATAAAATGTTGAAACAGTGTGCCCCAGTAGGCTAGTTGGTAGCGTGCTGGCTTATCAGTGCGGGGGGTCGTGGGTTCGATTCCCACCAGAGGCACTGATCTGTTTTCGCTACAACGCGCCGAAGGCCATAGTAGCTAGTGCTCGGTTAGGGTAATAGTATATAACTTGTAATTATATGATTATTAATTAATAAAATAACAAAAATATAATGTTGAAAGATCAAATAAATACAACTTTAAATCAAACTAATTTTACCACTTGAACTGTTAAACACTTATATCTGCATAATTCTGTGAACAACATTTCAGTGGCACAACTTTTTAAATATTAAATTCTTTTACAAAATTTGGAAATTCTTTAACAATAAGTCTGTTCGATTACTTTACCTGTAAAGTTCAGTAAAAACTACTCAGTAACAAAATTACAAATAGTAAGACAAATTTACAAAAAAGTAAACGAACAGAAAATTTGTAGGAATTATTAAATTAGATAAAATAGCTTGTTTTAAATATTAAAAAAAAATCAACTGGTCATTATGGAAAAGGAAAAAGTTAATTGAAATTATCGACCAAAAATAATTTAAATGTTTTTTAACTTCTTCCATAGTTAATTATTTAATCATTTTCACTTTCAATCTATAAACAATTAAAATTTAATTTAATTTTTGTTTACTAAAAATACAAGCATATTTTTTTTAGTCATATGTTTTTTTCATCTTACAAATTCCTTCTGGCAAAAATGTATCCAGTAAAAACTTGTAAGTTCTTTGGCATCAAACTGTCACTTTACTCTCTCTTTTTACCAGTTTTTACTGCGTATTTGTCTAAACGAACACCTTCCAGTAAAAACTTGTACAAATTTTTGTGTTATCGAACAAACTTAATGTTATATTTTTAATTATTAAATTTTGGCACTTTATTTATATTATTAGGCCTGTTTTTTAAGCACCGGATTTATTTTTGGATTTATTTTGTTTCATTTAAAGTTGTATATATATCATCTTTCAACATGAAATATATTCGGGCTAGAGATCTGTTTGTTTCGCAAAAAAAGTCCATGCCTTGTGTTTTAACATGAAAATTTTTTTATTTTTATTTAAATCTAACTCCAATTAAATTTTATAAAAATTTAAAGAAATGTTCTAAACATATAAACACAGAAACTAAATTAAGCTAAACCCGTAATGAATTTATAAAAAAATAAATGCGGTTTGGATTAAGTTTTATTCAATTCTAGGATTTGCATTTTTGCAAAATTGTATTTCACATCATATTAGCATATAAAAGCTAGCTATCGATCAAAAAACAATGTTTTTGCTTTCAATTTTTAACGAAATAATATAAATTTAATAATCGAGCCGGCGATTTTATGAGAATGATAAATAAGTAGATCTTGCTGACATATTAAATTATTGTCAAAAAATCGTCATTTTGGAAGCAAAAGTCGTCAAATAGTCATTTAGTTATTTTGGGTATTAAATATCATCAAAATGACGACAAATCGTCAAACCTGGCAACTCTGCATGCGATTGCTACTAATTCATACGTACATACATATATATATATATTCCCGTCGTTCCTATAAGGAGCATAGGGCCGTACATACATACTGTATTACAAAACAAAACAAAAAAACAACAACAATATTTTGTGGGTTTTTTTTTGTTTTTAAGTGTTGATCATGACCATGGATGGTAACCGATTCTATGTGGTTATTGGTCGTAGTAACGCTATTTTCTTTTATTTCGTTAACGGTATTTTAGGGGAAACTATACTTCAGTTATTTCGGTAACGGGATTTTAGCGTTAACGGTATTTTAGCGTTAACGGTATTTTATTTATTTCGCTAACGGTATTTTAGCGGTAACGATATTTTAGATATTTCGGTAACTTTATTTTAGGGAAAAAGATTTTTCAATTATTTTGCTAACGGCATTTTAAGGATAACGTTATTTTAATTATTCAGGTAATGTTAATGCACACCACAATTTTTAACCGCATTATGCCCGAGTTTAAATGACTGTCTAGTTTATGATCACACTTTGGGAAAATATATCTATTTACAGAAGTTTTTTTGTTCAGATCTTGTTAGATTATTTCGGTAACGGTATTTTAAGGTAACGGTATTTTACGGATAACGGTATTTCAAGAATATCGGTAACGGTATTTAAGCGATAACGATAGTCAGTTGAAAGGTGTTAGAATCGTGGACGGTAATTCAGCGATATTGACAGCCATCCCTGCTTGCGTATATTCTTGTGTATAAGCATTGAATGTACGTATGTATGTATGTATGATGAAATAAAAAAAAAAAAATTTTAGAGGTCTTCCCACAGTTTCACTCATAACTTTTGAACGCGTTAACCGATTTTGATCATTTTCACTAGAAAACTGCTCATGATATCAACAAACAATTTGACTGAAAATTAGGAGTACCTCTTCTGTATTGGAGGAGTATTTTGTGTTTCCACAGACAGACGGACGGACAGACGGACAGACGGACAGACGGACATGGCTATATCGACTTCTCTATCCATGCTGATCAAGAATATATATAGTTTATGGGGTCCCAGAATTTTTTTAAAAGAATTACAAACATTTGACAAAGTGAATATACCCTCCTGCACTATGGGATGGAGGGTATAAAAAACACCACCACCTTTGCCAAAAAAATTTTAATTTTTCCAAAAAATTAATCTTCCAAAACAAAGTGTTTTAATCCTAATTAAGGATAGGGTTGAACTAATTTGTTCAACCTGGCAAAATGTTTAATAGTTAGGAAATTTGTCAAGGCAGTAACACCAAGACAATTCTAGAAGATAACACAAGCACTTGAACTTGGCTATACGGAGAAAGAAAACAACTTGTTGTGTTGATTGATTACTACTTGTTTATTAATAAGAAAGTTCAAGCTTATATACTAATTAAATAACAAATAAAATATGCAATTTAGCATAAGCAAGAAAGTAAGCAAAGTTAACTAACCTCAGACATGCAGTCAGCAATTAATTGTTTAAATGTGATACATAATGGTGTATATATGTCAATATGGTTGTTGGTTTGTTTGTATAAATAAAAGAATGGCTGACTGCATTTCAAGATTATTAACCTAGCTAACAAAAAAAATGTAGTAATGGAAACCAACAGTTTAGGGTTATTTTCATAGTTTCAGATGTATGTAAATGTGTTTGTTAATTTATCAAATGTACTGACATACAAATATACGAAATTCATTGTGAAGAATTGAACACAAAGTACCAAACAAATTTAATTTTTCTAAGGTATTACCAATATCAAAAAATTACTTTTTCCAAACAAAAGAACATTTTCCAAAAAAAGGGACCATTTCCAAAAAAAAAAAAATGGTTTTAAAAATTATAAATTTCAAAAATTTACTTTTTCCAAAAAACTACCTTTTTAAAAAAAATCCATTTTCCGAAAAAAAACGTACCGAAAAAAAACATTCCCAAAAAAGTACCAAAAAAATTTAATATTTCTAAAAAAATACCAATTTCAAAAAAATACTTTTTCCAAAAAAAAAACTACCAAAAACAGTACTATTTTCAATAAAAATGTAAATTTTTCCAACAAAAGTATCTTCAAAAAAAAAAATGTACTGGAAATGGTACTTTTTCCAAAAAAAAGTACAAAAAAAACTATACTTTTTCCAAAAAATGTATATTTTATGAAAAACATAGCTTTTCACAAGTTTTTTTTTGGATTTACAATATACATTGATGAAAAAATAAACATTCCTTTTGATTTTTCGGCCAGTAACAGAACATGAAGGTTGTTCGTTACTTTCTGTATCTTCCAAAAACAAAGTATTAAAAAAAGTTCAATTTCCAAAAAAAAAAAATACCGAATAAGTATCTTTAAAAAAAGAACAAAATTTAATTTTCAAAAAAAGTACCAATTTCAAAAAAGTACTTCTTCCAAAAAAAAAAACATATTTTCCAAAAAAAGGTAACATTTAAAACAAAAAGAAAAGAAATAAATTTTGTAAAGCAGTACTTTTTCCTAAAAAAATCCATTTCCCTACTAAAGTACTTTTTACAAAAAAAAATACCTTTTTCAAAAAAAAGTACCTTTTCCCAAAAAATTTCCATTTCTCTACTAAAGTATTTTCCAAAAAAAAAAACCCAAAAAGTATCTTCCAAAAACAGTACGTACAAAAAATTTGTATTTATCTAAACGAGTGCCATTTTCAAAAAAGTACTTTTTCCAAAAAAAGTACCTTTTTCAAAAGAAAGTACATTTTTCCAAAAAATTTTCATTTCTCCAAAAAATAAAAGTATTTTCCAAAAAAAAAGAACCTTTTTCTAAAATAAAGTACCAAAAAATTTAATTTTTTCTAAAAAGTACCAATTTCAAAAGTAAAGTACTTTTTTCAAAAAAAAACATGTTCTTTTTCAAAAAAATACCTTTTCCAAAAAAAATTCCATTTACCAAAAAAAAAGTACCGCAAAAAAGGTACTAAAAAATTTAATTTTTTTAAAAAATACCAATTTCAAAGTAGTACTTTTTCCGAAAAAAGTACATTTTCAAAAAAAATTCCATTTTTCAAAAAAAAAAGAAATTAGCGAAACAGGTAACTTTTCCAAAAAAAAAAGTACAAAAAAAATTAACTTCTAAAAAAGTACCAATTTTAAAAAATACCGAAAAAATAATTTTTTTCAAAAATAAAATTACAATTTGAAAAATTACTTTTAAGTCCTTTTTTCCAAAAAATTTTTTTTTTGTATTTACAAATTTAAAAAAAAAAAAGCTACAAAACAATATTTATATTTACAAATTTCTAAGTTAAAAAAAATTAAAAAACAACACTGAATAAAAAAAAAACGACTACAAATGCAGTTCACTGCAATCGTCGCCGTGTGGTCAGCTACTTATTATTTTGGAAACGACAGCAACATAGTAAACAGCTGTTTTTTATACAAATGAATTTTTATTTCAGTACTGCCAATTACATCTTTTTTTTGTTTTATTAAAATAGAACAACATGCATGGTTGTAAACACGTATATAAAGTTGACTTAAAAATACAATTACTTATTTATAATACATTATTATAACGTAAAAATAAATTTATCTAATCAAAGAATAAATTTGAAAACAAAAACTCTATAGATTATTTGTTAGGACAATATCCTAATGAAGAAATATAGAGTATGGCCTCGACTTGAACAATTTTCATTTTCATTGCAAAATTAAAGGTCGAAAAAACATAATTTTTATTTTTCATAAAAATTATATTAAACTTTTATCTAACCCCTCTTGAATATAAATGCAATTATAGCATTTAATGTTGCGACGTTTTTTGTGTTTAACAATATAAAATATTTTTAAGCACTAATTTGTTACATATTTTGTTTTATTGTCAACACTATTTTTGTTTTGTAGCCAACAAAATAGAAATTATCCTAAGTTGACTACAGCGGCAAAATAAGTTGGGTAGCCGTGTCGCTGTGTTGGTGCCAAAATAGTCGTTTTCATATAAACGTGTGTATTTTATTTTGGACAGGCTGTAGTCGTCTAGCTCCAGTCGTCTATGTGTTTATAGCATTATCGTTTTAAAATTTTAGTCTACAAATAGAAGTTAAATTATTTTCGAGAATCTGAAAAAAAAAATTTCAGATATTTTTTTTTTAATCTAAATAAATAATAATACAGTTTCCTCCTGGAAAGGAGAACTCGAATAAGCCGGAATTTTTGATATTCCAATGTATCTGATTCCAAAAAAAATATTTTTTTCACAAAAAAGTACTTTTCACAAAAAATCACATATCCCAAAAAAAAAAACCTTTTTTCAGAAAAATTTTTTTTCCAAAAAATACTTTTTTTAAAACAAACATTTTTACCAAGAAAGCACTTTTCCCGTAAAAAAGTGCTTTCACCAGAAAAAAGACTCAAAAAGAGTACTTTTTCAAAAAAAAAAAAAAAATACTTTTACCAAAAAAAAAAAAAGTACTTTTGCCAACAAAAAAATACTTTTTCACAAAAAAGATACGTATTTTTTTCTCAGAAAAAAGTCCTTTTTAAAAAAAGTACCTTTATCAAAATTTAGGACAGGGAGACCAAATCTTGTTTACAGGCTCCAAATTTCGTGCATTTGTGTTTATTGATTGTTCAGGACCAAATATTTTTTTCAAGTTCCCAATTTCATGCTTTTGTGTTCATTCGTTTAGAGTAAATAATTTTGCCGCAGTTGAAACCTACAAGTTTTAAGGGAATAGGTAAATTTCTTTAAGAGTTGTAAAGAGTACCATTTACCACCTTTTGCTCTTTTTATACTTAATTTTATAACTTAATTTTTATTATCACTCGACTAGCTTAAAAGACGAGACGCCGTTAACGGTAGTTGTTAATATCGGAATATATTAAGATTTCATCTCTTACTAATTAAACATTAAAATTGTTTGCCTAATTTCAAGTTCCTAGCTCCTGTGGTTTGAACAATGTGATTAATGGCCATTTATCCCTTTTGAGCCTTGTTTTATCATGTTTTTATGATAAATTCCAAAAAAATTTTCTTTAGTGAATTACCTGAAGGGTTTTGCGCATAAGGAGCCTTTTCCCCGTCAAAATTTCAAAAAACCCATCTTGTGGATGTTTATGAACCTACATGCCAAATCTCAAGTTCCTAGCTCCAGCGGCTTGGTAAGGGTGATTTGACATGTTTTTCTTTTTTACCACATTTTCATTGAGTTTTTATTGGGAATTCCAAAAACTATATTTTAAGTGCATTTGCCATTACTCTATTTGAAATTACAGTTTTCTAGCAGAAGGGGTTTAAGCAGAAAGATAAGAGGAATATTTTTTATCCTAACAATTTTTTAAAAATCGTCTACGGTGAAGGAGGAACCTACAAGCCAAATTTCATGTTCCTAGCTTCTGCGGTTTTGGCTGGGTGATTAAGGAGTCCCTTTTTTCTTTGTACCACATTTTTATAAGATGTTTGTTTAAAACTCTGTCGTGGCTAACGTTGTAGTTGGGGCAATCGAAATTCTATTGTCGTGAGAGAATGTCCGTTGCCTCAATCGAATGATTTTTATCACAATCAAAAGATTCGGTCGCCACAACTGAATCATTAGATTGTGATAAAAATCTTTCGATAGAAGCAACAGTCATTCTGACACGAAAATCAAATTTCGATTGCTTCAACAGAAATTGGGTGATAACTAACAAATAATTCGACAGCTATTACCCAAATACGGGTACTACGATCGAATCTATTTTCTTTATGCATTTGAAATTTCAGATTTCTAGCGAAGAGGTTTAAGCAGAACGTTAAGCAGAACACTTTAATTTTTTTGTGCAACCTTTTAATTGTTTCCAAAAATCGTCTACGCCGGAGGCGGAACCTCTATACCAAATTTGTAGTTACAAGCTCATGCGGTTAAAGCTGGTGATTAGGCGGCACTTATTAACCATTGAACCCCATTTTTACTATGTATTTATTTCAAATTTCAAAAAGTATCTCTTCGGTTAATTAGTCTAAACATCAGGGAATACATATTCTATGCTAGCGGACAAAGCCCACAAGGTTGTTAGCGTAGATAACTTTTGCGGCTACGCAGAAAAACTTTAATATTCACACAATGTTCTTTTGAACATTGGTTTGGGGGTTATGATAGAAACATTTTAATCCATAATTCCTGAATCGGAAATTGGGATAACGTCATGTCAATCCTGCCTGCAAATGTAGATCCCCAAAAGATTAACTTATTAAAATTGTCCAGGACCAAATATTTTTTTTTACAAATTTTGTGCTTTTGTGTTCATTTGTCAAAGAGTATATAATTTTGTAGCACTTGGAATCTAAAAATTTCAAGAGGATAGGTAAATGTATTTAAAAGTTATGAATTAGTACCAACTTTTACCCCTTTTTATACAGTTAACTTCTGAATATCCAAAATATTTAATAATTTAATTTTTATTATTACTCGACTAGCTTAAAAGTCCCAGTTATCGTTACAAATAGTTTTTAATGTCGGAATGCATTAAAAAGAAAATGATTTCCAGTTTTAATTAATTTGTTTAACCATATCGAGAAGATGTTTTAAATTTTAAACACCCAGGAACACATAATTTATAGCAACGGGCAAGCCTACTAAGATGTTATCATAGGACACTTTTCTTTTTTGAATCCCTTTATAGTGTTTTAATTAGAAGTTCGAAGGAAGACATATTTTAAAAGTCAGATTTCTAGGGAAATGGTATTTGTGATGACATTAAAAGGGATATTTTGCCCCTCACTGTAAGAATTTCCTTAAAGTTCTTCTTAGATAATGTTTGGGCAGTAAATCAATAGGAAACCTTTTCACTTTTTGCTCCATTACGTAAACATTTTGAATAATCCCACAAGGTTTTCTGGAAGATACAGACAAGAATGTTCTTTAAAAAAGTCAGGTTGCAATATTGTTTTCTTTAATTTTTAAGAAAAATCTTTGTATTAAATTTTTTGAAAATAAAGAATTACTACTACTAGTACTAGTAAAACTAATCCCATTTTGGTGAATGTCTACGCCAGAGGAGGAACATACATGCCGAATTTCAAAATCAAGCGGTTTGGGCTGAGTGATTAAGCGAACATTTGTTTTTGTGCCACATTTTTATCAAGTTTTATTTGAAGTTTCTGAATGTATACTTTAAGTGATTTAGCCCATAGATTAATGGCTAATGCAATTGAAATTACAGATTTTTAGCAGAAGGGGTAGATAAGGGGTTTGTACCACATACTAACAATTTCCTAAAATCGTGATTATATGTATACGGTGGAGAAGGAACCTCAATGACAAATTTGAAGTTCCAAGCTCCAGCGGTTTTGGCAGCGTTATTAGGCGTTATTAAATCCCTTTTGAATACCATTTTTACTATGTTTTTATTGCATATTTAAGAAATTATCTTTTTAGTAAATTAGTCCATATACCAAGGAACACATAATTTATAGTAACGGGCAAGCCCACTTGGTTGTTATCATAGATAACACGTTGTTTTGCCTTAAAGTTTAAAATGCAATTTTTATTTTCCAGACTAGACCCTAAGCCTACTATAGAATATTTCTATGGGAATAATTAACATAACTATGTAAGGCATAGCTCCCATTTTGATTTGGGGGTTAACACAGAAATATTTTAATTCGTAATCCCCAAATTGGAAATGATGATAATGCCAGGCATACCTGCATTGTTTTGTTTTCCTAAAAAGATTAAATACTTATCCAAAATCATCAATTATATTTTAAACTTGAAGGCAAAACAATGTCGTCCTCACGCTAACAATGTAACGGGCATGCCGCCTATTAGTAATACAAGTACATCTTAATCCGCTATTGTTCGGACCATAGTGTGTACGTATCCCTACGTCATGAGGTTGGGCCCTCTCGGTCGGTTAGGGTGGGTAAGCGTGAGGCGGGGACCGTCCGTAAAAAAATGTTTAGAAATCTTTTAATAAGTAATAAAACTACATCTTAAGCCGCTTTGGTTCGGACCATAGTGTGCACGTCATGGGGTATTTTGAAAATCGGTATATTGGGAATCGTACCAATCATATTATGATTCTAAATGACGATAAAATCGCCTTCGTTAATCATAATATGATCATCCAGAATCATGTATATGATAATTAGAACCATAATATGATAATTATGTGTCAACAACCATGTTCAATCATATTTTTGCTCTGCGTGTAGGTGCACTACGGGCAAGCCCGGCTTTAGCCTGCTTTTTATATATAGTTACATAGAAACTGACTTAGGAAGTTTTTTCAGTTTTGGATGTCTTAAATGACAGAAGACGTTTTTGATGTTTGTATTATATATAATTACGTATTGGGTTATATCTAATTTTATAAAAATTTAATTAAACTTATCAATCATGTATTATCATAAACAAAATTCAGAATTGTATTTTTTTATACATGATTGGATGTGTTTATACATGAATTTTTTGGTAAAACATATTGGAAATATTATTATACATAAATACATATTGATACATATGCTATTTTATATGATCATATATTTTTATATTAAAGAATATATCGTTAAATGTATTTTTTTTTACTGGTAGAGTTAAATCTTGATCACATATATTTGGATATAAATTAAAAATTAAAGCATTTAATTAATTTTGAGCAGACCCCCGATTATAAGCACGAACTTTTTTTTAAATAAATTTTTATGTTTTAGAAAGTAGTTTCTTATAAACCGTGGTTATAATTAGACGTACAGTGCTCTTTATTAGCAAATACATTTTTTTTAAGAACAACATAATTATTAAAACAAACAAAGGAATTAACAATCCAACATAAGGATTATTAATCTATTAATAAAAATAAAAAAAATGGAAATGTTTAAACAACAACTAAACCACAACTACACAGAAAAATTATGGGCCAAAAATATCTAATTAATCGATTGTTTGAATATCAATGGCAATTTAAACAATTTTTTTAATTGATTCAATTAAAAAATTTATTGAATATTCTAATATATTCATACAGTGTTGACAACATGTAAACAAATTTTTTAAAAATTTGGCAAACTATTTTTTTTTATTTTATTTAGATTTAATAATCAAACAAAGGTTTAATTATATCAATATATTATTTAATTTGTAAATAAAAAGAAAAAAAAATCGCAAATTATTAACTTTTAATAAGTTGAATAGTTTATCGATTTCAAATACACGCATTTTTCACTCTTTTTGTTGAGATATTCGTGTACGCACAAAAACTTAATTTAGTTTCGTGTTTTATCTGTGGTAATAAAAGTGCACATGTGGATTTAAATAAACCTTATCGAAAAATTACAATTAAACTACTATTTTTGTAAATAATTAAATTTTCAATAAGTATAAGTGTCATTAAACTATCATTTTAAAGTTGTGTGTGATTTTTTTAAGAAAGTAATTCAATTACAAGAAAAAGTTCAAGACAAGACAAGCAAAACAAAAATTTGTTTTCTTATAATACATTTTTTTATTTGTTTTCTTATAATACATTTTTATATTAAAAAGCTTTAATTTTATTATAAATAAAATGTCAATTTAATTTACAAACCTATATTTCTTTTTTTATTTAATGGGGGGCATATAACAAAAATAAAAAAATACGACTTTTCAATTAAAACTACCATTGTTTTCTTCTCAAGTGTCAATTAAAGTTTTAATCAATTTAACTAAACTTTTTAAATGAGGTTGTAAAGAAAAAAAAATAATAACTCTTTTAATAAATATTATTATTATTTTAATTGAAAGAGTTTTAGTAAACTGTCTGCAACGCGTATCTACCTGGCGACTCCAACACGGTACCAACAGCTGTCTCGGCCTTGGTGGAATATTGCCGAATGAGGAACCTAAGTTGGATCCTCTGTTGTGACGCCAACGCACATCACACGATATGGGGAAGTACCAATATAAATAAACGTGGTGAGTACCTACTTGAATTTATATGTAGTAACAATATAAACATAGTGAATAGGGGTGACGAGCCGACTTTCAGGAATTCTATTAGGACAGAGGTCTTGGATCTCACTCTTACTAGTTCTGATATGTCATTTGCCATCTCAAACTGGCATGTATCCAATGAACTGTCAATGTCGGACCATAAACATCTGATATTTGATGTTGTTAGTGCATTGGACTCATGCCAGGTTTATCGTAATCCCAGACGCACGAACTGGGAGTATTTCCGATACAATTTGGAACAAGATGCAGATGTCTCCAAAGGGCTCATTCTGAGCACTAGAGAGATCGATCATGCGGCATCCGAAATGCAATCGAATCTAACTTCTGCTTTCTTTTTGAGCTGCCCCCAAAAGACCAGGAAGACGAAGAGGGACGTTCCATGGTGGAATGATGGTCTGGAGAAGCTTAAAAAGGAAACCAGAAGACTGTTCAACAGGGCAAAGGAAACAGGTGACTGGATCACCTATAGGGCCGCACTCACTGAGTACAATAGAGAACTACGCAGATCCAAAAGGATTACGTGGCGCAACTACTGTGAGAAGATCTCTGATCTTCCAGAGGCGGTGCGACTACAAAAGGCCCTGTCACAGGATCATACAAATGGTCTCTGCACTCTTAGGAGGCCGGATGGCTCATACACGGAATCTCCCACTGAAACTTGTAAACTCTTGCTCGATACTCACTTCCCAGGATGCGTTGACAACTGCGGGTCCGCTGTGATTCAGAAAATCCCGAACCTGACAGGTAGGTACGTACGCCTGGCGGGTGAAATCTTTCAGGAGAACCGGGTAAAGTGGGCGATAGATGAATTTTCTTCATTTAAATCCTCGGGCCCAGATGGGATCTATTCTTGTCTCTTACAGAGAGGGATGGACTTAATTGTCCCACAACTGGTTAGGATTTTTAGATCGAGTCTATTATTCGGACATGTACCGAGACCCTGGAGGGAGGTTAGAGTGGTCTTTATATCGAAGGCGGGGAAAAAGTCTGAGCAGCTACCTAAGTCCTTCAGACCAATTAACCAGAGCTCGTTTCTCCTCAAGACAATGGAGAAAGTCTTGGATCAGTATATTAGGGACACTTACCTCAGACGAAAGCCGATACATGAGCTACAGTTCGCGTATCAACGGGGTAAGTCTACCGAAACTGCTATCCATCATGTTGTCACAACAATAGAACGGGCACTGGAGGCAAAGAACATTGCCCTTTGTACATTTATTGATATACAGGGCGCTTTTGACAACACGTCCTACGATGCGATTAGGGTATACATGGCTAGGAAGAGCATTCCTCCAATCATAATTAATTGGACATTGGAGATGCTCCGCTCTAGGATAATCACGTTCAGAATAGGGACTACTTGTAGGACCGTGAATGCGACCAGAGGGTGTCCCCAGGGTGGCGTTTTGTCGCCTTTACTATGGACACTGGTCATTGATGAATTACTCGAGGGTCTGAACGACTTGTTTTTCAGGACCTATGGATACGCCGATGATCTTGTCATTTCCGTTGTGGGCTGGGATGACAGGACCATCTCCGAGCGTATGCAACAGGCTCTGAACTTCACTCTTTCGTGGTGCCGGGTCAATCCGTCGAAGACAATCCTGGTACCATTCACGAGAAGGAGAAAACTTAACCTGTCTATGCCGGTCGTTGAGGGCGTAACGGTTGGCTTCTCTAGCACTGTTAAGTATCTTGGAGTGACTCTTGATAGCTCCCTCACCTGGAACGAACATCTTGCCCACGTCTCCAAGAAGGCCACCAGGGCATATTATGCCTGCCAGAGGCTTTTCGGGAGAACATGGGGCCTAAGGCCACAAATGGTCTACTGGTCGTTCAATACTATTGTTAAACCGATGATCACCTATGCTGCCCTTGCATGGTGGCCAAAAGTTGAACAGAGTAAGGCAAGGGATGCTCTTAAGAGCATCCCTTGCGTGTGTTGGCATTACAGGGGCCGGCGGAACTTGCCCGACGGATGCCTTGGGGGTTATGCTGGGGATCCTGCCATTGCATATTTCTGTAATGGAGGTTGCCAGTATGGGTTCCTCTAGACTTGGTGAATTCGGTGGCATGAGGGAGGGCGACCTAAGGGGTCACATGAGGATCGCGCGAATCCTAATAGATGACCCGATTTCTAAGGTTGCGGACAAAGTGTCACCGGAGTGGATCTTTGATAGATATTTTGATGTGTTATTGTTTGACAGAGACATGTGGACCAATCAATCCTGGGAACCGGAAGATGGTTCTCAGGTGTGGTTCACTGATGGCTCTAAGCAGTCGAATGGGAACACGGGTGCGGGCGTCTTTGGACCAGGCTTCCAGCGTGCCTTACCTATGGGAAAATATCCGTCCATTTTTCAGGCGGAGATTTGGGCCATCTGTGTCTGTGCAAGGGAATGCCTGCGAAGGGGAACTCGCAGATCTCGCATCTACATTCTTTCTGACAGTCAGGCTGCACTGAGGGCCTTAATGGCTTATAAGGTGTCGTCCGGGTTGGTCATGGAATGCATTCAGACCCTCAATAGGCTCGGTAGAGGCAACTCGCTAACCTTGGGGGTATGTTAGGGAAAGGCTCAGGGCGTGGAGAGAGTCTGAATTCTCTGGTTACTGGGAAAACTCTCCTGGTCAGCGCCAGGCTAAAAGATTGATCTCTTTTTCCAGTAGGGGGTCGAGGCGACTCTTGTCGCTTGAAAGGGGGGGGGGTTTGAGGACCCTGGCCTCGTACTTAACTGGACACTGTAATCTCAGATACCATCTGCACAAGAAGGGTCAATCGGACACGGATTTGTGTAGGTTTTGCGAGATGGTGTCTGAGACCTCGGAGCATGGTTTCTGCGAATGTCCCAGGCTTTGTGATAGGAGACTTAGGTTTCTAGGTGATCGCTTCATTTCACCTTCCGACATCGCGAACATTTTGCCTAATAGGATAATTGGCTTTATAGGTAGCTTGAATCTGTAGGTAACCTTAGGCAGCACAAAAGACCTACATTAAACTGTCTGCAAATTTTTTTAGTTAATACTATCATTTCAGTTTGATTCAATAAAATTTCATTGATTCAATAAAATTTTTAATTGAAACCCGTTTCTAGTTTTTTCTGTGTCAACATGCCTAATTTAAGTGATGATGATAGTGACGAAAGTGAAGGTATTTGGCAGCAGGTACCAGAAGCATCAGGTATATAAATATGCATCAGCATAAAAAGTTTAATTCATCTGAAGAACCAAGCACTTCAAGAACAAATAAATTTTAATTACTTGCTGGAAAAGACACCGTAGAGGAAAACCAAGATCCATAATCAACACAAGAAGAAGATTCATCTCCAAAGCCACCACCAATTTATATTCCTAATGTATCAAGCATAAGTAAAATGAAATACCTACACTCAAATAAAAAAGTTAGTAAAGTCAGCAAGTCAGGAGGGTGCTTGCAAAAAAATTGCTAATGTCAGCAAAATATTTTGCTGAAAATCAACGAGCTGATTTTTAGCAACAAAGTTAGTAGATTCAGCAAAAGTTTTGCTAAAACTTAGTGGATTAGAAATTAAAACACCCTTGCTAAACATTATTAAAATTTTTGCTGAATATTAGTAGACTGGGAAAAATTAAAAAAATTTGTAGAAAATTTTTACTTTAGTTAATTTATTTTGCTGAAAATCATAAAACATTTTTTTGTGATTTTTTTTTTAAATAATTTACAATACGTTACAAAATATAAAAATTTTCATACTCCCATATTGAAGACATGAATTAATGTAATATCTGCAAATATATAGAAATAATTATATATAACATAAACAAAATTATCTTTCAACTACTTACATCAATGGTTGTCACAATGATGCTATCTTTTAAAGGAACGGTAATGCCGCAGAGAATTATAGAAACGAAACGAAAAAATAACAAAATGTAACATATACAACCCTTTTTTTGCAATAAGAAAAAGGAAACAAAAAAATTTACCTTAAATATATGTCTTTCGCTTTAGTCTCTCTACCTGCTGTATATTTGTTATCAACTTGACCACTCAATTTGACTACAAATACGCATTTAAAATTTTTTTTAAATTTAAATATTTTATTTTGTCTTATTTAATTAATAGACAATTACTTTCACAAGCCGCTAAAAACGCAAAATTTAAGTTGTTTCAATCCACAATTTTGTTTTATGTCTTACAAGAATTGTACTTTTTAGTATAATTTTCCTCGTCACTACTACATCTTGCCATCTAATTCATTCTGCGTATAACTTTTAATCTGGTTGTCGTTCACACTACTGATGTGCTAATCAGCACATTTTTTTAGCAACATAAATTAGTAAAATATTAGTAAAATATTAGTAAAACATTAGTTCAAATCAGTTAAGTGCTGACTAAGTATAACTAAAATTTTAGTATAAAACATAATTTTAGCAAAGAATTTGCTGAAAAATAGTATACCTGATTTACAAGATGTTTTACTAACTTTTCTACTAACTTATTTTTTTGAGTGTAGTCATGAATTCAATTATAAATAAATAAGAGACAATCAATTTAGATTAATAATTTAAAACAATGACGCTTTTAGAAAAATTGTCAAGTATTTCTAATCAAAATAAGTTAGTTACCACACATATCAATTGAAACAGGAACGATCATATAGAGTTGTTATTAAGGGTATTTATCATTCAACGCCAACTTCTGATATTAAGGCTGAACCAATTTTAATAGGCCATCAAGTTAGAGATGTTGTTAATGTTAGAAATCTTGCCACGAAATTACCAATGTTTTTCTTGTAGATTTAGACCCTAAACCTAATAATAAGGACATTTTTGATATAAAATTTCTTGGTTATGTAATCGTTTCTAGAAAGACTGATGATTTCGTTTAATGTTATCGGTTTCAGCGATTCGGGCATACTAAATCGTATTGCAGAAACCCATTTAAATGTGTTAAATGTGAAATGGACCACTCCACTACTTATTGTATTAAAGACATTAACACGCCTCTTAAATGTGTACACTGTTTGGAAACTCATACAGCTAATTATAAAGGATGTAATCAATATCAACAAATTTTACACCAGAAAAGAGCTGCAAATTCTACACTCAAAAAAATAAGTTAGTAGAAAAGTTAGTAAAACGTCTTGTAAATCAGGTATACTATTTTTCAGCAAAATGTTTTGCTAAAATCGTGTTTTCAGCTAAAATTTTTGTTATACTTATTCAGCACTTAACTGTTTTATACTAATGCTTTACTAATATACTAATGTTTTACTAATTAATTTTGCTAAAAAAAAATTGTGCTGATAAGCACATTAATAGTGTGGACGACAACCAGATTGAAAGATATACGCAGAATGAAGTAGATGTCGCGGCATGTCAAGATGTAGAAGAGAAGAGGAAAATGATACTAAAAAGTACAACTCTAATAAGACATATAAAAAAATCAACCATGGAAGTTTTTGTATCTCTTTTTCATACATAAAACAAAATTGAGGATTAAAACAACTTAAATTTTGCGTTGTCACCGGCTTGTGAAAATAATTGTCTATTAATTAAATAAAAGACAAAATAAAATATTTATTTATTTTAACTAAATGTTTAATATTAATAATAGTGTGGTCAAAATGCAAACAAACATATACAGAAATGTAGACAGAGTAAAGCGAAAGACAAACCGACACATCTTAGACAAAGACACACATCTTTTTAGTAGTTATGTTATCTTGGACTTAGGTTTATTGTTGGTGGCGATTTCAATGCCAAGCATCCGATTTCAATGCCAAGCGTCCCAAATCATAATTGGAAATATAGTCTGGCAGTTTAAAAATTCTATTCAAAAATATCTTTGCAACTTATCTACAATTTCGAAAGACGTAAATCCAGAGATTTGTGCCCCATAGGCTTGTATTGCTCTACAAACAGGTTAAAATTTTTTTCACTTTGAGCGTTTAGTCTTAGAAGCACTGTTTCTGCATGCTTCGTAAAAGACATTTTTGGTGTAAGTATACCTCCTAGATAGCAAAATTCTGATGTAATTTGTATTTGATTTTCTTTGTACCACCACCTGTCATCTTTTCAAAATCTTCCGCCCTTTCGAAAAACCATCATTTTGGATTTATCCATATTCACCTTCATGATCCACTTTGCACAATATATGTCCAGCTTCTTAACCATCTTTTGCATAATTTTTTATCATCTGCTAAAATGACTGAATCGTCCGCGTACAAGAGAATTCGTATACGTAAATCCTCAATTACCACACCAAATAATCGTGTAAGTCGTTTAAATACAGTGTGAATATTAATGGCGATAAAAGGCAGCCCTGTTTAAATCCCGAGAAAGCCTCGAAATGTTCTGATAGTTCACGCTCAGTCCATATTGCAGAAGTTGTGATTCTGTATATATTTTCTAAGAGCTTTACAATCTTCATAGATAATCCCATTACATGTAGTTTAAAAATTAATTGGTTTCTGGATACTTTGTCAAAAGCAGCTCTAAAGTCAACAAACAATGCATAAACTTATTTATTTTCCTTAAACTTAAGATGAACTAACGACGCTAAATTAAAAATGTTATCGACTTGATATTCATTTAAGACTTTTTATCTTTTCTATCCACGACGTTATTCTTTCGTTGATAATACACATAAAAACTTTGGCTATACAATTCATGAACGAAATGCCTCTGTTGTTACTACGTATATTCGTGTCACATTTTTTAATGATTGGGAATATAAAGGGTGATTTTTTAAGAGCTATTGACCGCGGCTACGCATCAAATGGTTCATACGCTGGGTTAAATTTTGGCATACTCTCTCTAACATATCGGCCGGTATCTCACAAATAAATTCTTCAATATTGGCTTCCAGTGCGTCAACCGTTGCGTGCTTGTCCCTATAGACATCAGCCTTAACATAGCCCCACAAAAAATAGTCTAAAGTCGCTAAATCGCACGATCTAGGCGGCCAATTGACCGGCAACAAACGTGAAATAAACTGTTCAACGAACTCGCCTCTCAATTGGGACATTGTTTCGCGTGCTGTGTGGCATGTGGCACCGTCTTGTCATCCAAGTCCAGCTCCTCCATTTTGGGCAAAAAAAAAAATTTGTAATCATCGCACGGTAGAGCTCGCCATTCACAGTAATGTTCCTGCCTTCGCCGTCTTTAAAAAGTACGGTCCAATGATGCCACCGGCCCATAATCCACACCAAACAGTGCATTTTTCGGGATGCATTGGCAGTTCTTGCCATGCTTCTGGCTGCTCTTCACACCAAAAACGCAATTTTGCTTGTTCGCGAATCCATTCAAGCAGAAATTAGCTTCGTCGTTGGACACAATTTTCCGATAAAAAAGTTTTTTCCAAAAGTTAGCCGTTGTGGTAGGTCGTGTGGCTTCAATTCTTGCTCCAGCTGCATTTTAAAAGGTTTTACACCCAAATTCTTCCTCAAAATTTTTCCACGTAGTGGAATAACAGATGCCCAATTGCTGCGAACGGCGCCGAATAATCGTCTCAGAAGGTCGCCCAAACTGACCATAAATTGGAAGAAGTGCACGATGCACTTTCTTAACCGAGCAGGAATTTGTATAAAAAAATTAATAATCTGCAAGCGTTGTTCGTTTGTAAGTCGATTCATGGTTAAATTATAGACCAAACTGAACACGTTTAACAGTAACATGTTACACGAAAACAGCTGAGCTGCAAAAAAACTGTATTGCCAAAAAGAAAGTTGCTAAAATATTACCCTTTATTATCAAATTTACTAAATTTTGTAAAATATATTGTTAATAAAAAAAATGAATAAAAAAAATTTTTTAGAAAGTCTTTATATTATAGAAAAGTTGAAAGAAAAAAAACAAGTAAAAAAAATTAAATTCGGCTGTGCCGAATATTTGCATACCCTCCATCTTGGTGTTTATACTCTGCGTTGCAAAACTATAATCACACATTAATTTCACTAATTTCGGCATAAATGTAAAATCAATGGAAAATTAATAATATTTAAGAAAAAAAAAAAAACAATTCGTTTATTTTTAAATTTACTATTTTAAAAGGAATAATAAAATCAATTATATATTCAAATTTACAAAAATTTAAGAAAAATATTTTAAAGCAGCAGTTTTAATAATGCGTGAGGACCAATTTTTTTAAATCCACTCGAAAATTCGATCAGACATACTGTCTACAAGATTTATTCGAAGTTCTTCTGTTATAGATCTCAACGCATCAATAACTACTTCTTTTAGATGAAATACTCTTTCATATTGACGGTTTTCTTAGTAAACTCGCAGGGTTAATACTCCTGAAATATTCTCAATGGGGTTTTATCTGGAGAACATGCAGGCCATTCCAATACTTTAATATTTTTTAATAATGACCATTCCATCGTCTGATGACTTACATGTACTGAGGCATTGTCTTGTTGGAAAATGAAATCTTCTTCGTTGCTATTTTTATAAATGGCACCAATTTCTCTTCTAATACGGTAATGAATGCAGAAGAATTCATTTTGATGCTTGGAAATGCCATAAACCATACTGTCGAAACAAAAAGCCCTACCCACAAGAGCGATTATTGACTTATCTTTCTCCAGTTGACTTCTAACAGCTTTTGTCGAGTATATCTCTAGAATCCTTTAAGAACCTACTTGTGGTTGATTTGGACACATTTATTTGATTAAGATTCTTCAATGAGTTGCTGGCACAGTTGATTATTTACGCCCGCCTGTTTTTTTTACCATAAGCACTCAGATTATTTTGAACGCTTTAGTTTTCTAGCGTGGTTTAAGTTTTTATTTCCCGAAAACTTAAGGCACTTTTTGAATAGTCTGAAATTTTAATTTTTTTTTAATCACTTAGATATTAACCAAACGGCATTTTATTGCAATATTGATGCTTTTTTGATTTTTAATTTTGATTATGTATTTTTTTTTGTAACCCGGTGAAACTTATGAAAATAAGCGCACACTAGGGTTATTACTTTTTTTTGCTAAATTTTAGTTTTTATCTACAATTTGGGTTAAAATCGCGTTTTTAAAAAGAAAAAAACACGACTACATTTTTACACATTTTATTTATATTTAATTTATAATTTAATTTTCCAAGTCAAAAAACCCCGGATCTGCCATAGCTTTAAATATTTGCTTCATTATTTAAAATAATTCTTCTTAAACGGAGTGAAGATTGGCTTGAACGGAATTCTTGAATGGTATTACTTTGTTCTTTTGACCGTCTTTATAAACTACTTTCCGTCTCTACAGGAAGCTGAGAAAAAAAGAATATCATAATTAGAACCTTAATTAGTCTCCTCCAAACAATATTAAACATACTTACCATAAACTTATAATTTGCAGGCTTAAACCTGATCAAGAAGATGCAGTTGGATTCAATAATACTAACGAAATAAGGCTATTTGTGGTTGCCCTTTTACTAACATTTGAGTCTGCATCTATTTTTTCAATAACAAATAATTATTTGAAAAATTTTAGTTTAACACAAACTTAAAATATAATACAAATTTGCTCTAAATCATTTGTATTTTAATATAAAATGTGTCTGTTGAATAATTAAACTTGTATAACTTTGTATAAAAAAATGCGTTTAATAATTTTTCAAACATATTGTGCTCAATTTAAGGCATTATGTGAGGTTTTAAATAGAAAGTTACACATAATATTGCTGTAAATTTCAAGTCATTTTTTAGAGTGTAGGTCATTAAACTATTTATCTTAGAATCCCCATATTCTAAAATTCAAAATGTGTCATCATAAGCTCCAGTTTTACTACGATCCTAGCGAAAATTCCAAAAATACCTTATTTCTGAAAGAAACATTATTAAAAACTTAAGTTTCTAGAAATAACAACGTCAAGGGCTCCTACGTTTTTGTTCATCCCGTCGGAATATCCAATGATCCCGTCTTAGCGGATAGCTACTAGATAGGATACACCGAAACACTGTACTTCAAATTCCTAGCTTTAGCGGGTTGGTTCTGACTGTTAATAGGTAGACTTTTTCCCGTCATTCACCTCCTAGTAGAAATTTTTAAAAATCCTGTCTAAGTGGATGTCTAAAGGCGGCATTAGGAACACACATGCCAAATTTCAAGTTTTTCGATATAGCCGTTAGGGCAGGCAGCCAAGTGGAAAACTTTTCCCATTCATGCACATTCCCGTATTAAGTTTCGGAAATCCCGTCTAAGATTAGGAAACCTACTTAACAAATTTCAAGTTCCCTCGCTTAAGCGGATTGGCGAGTCCGTCAAGCGGGTACTTTTACCTCCCCTTTTTACCCTGTTGCTGCCCAAAACTCCAAAAAGTATTATATAAGTAAGGGCATATTCAAAGGTACAAATGGAAGGAAAACCCCCTTCCCATTTTTAAACTTTTTCCATTATACTACTCTCCGTAGGAATTTTCAAAATGATGAAAGGCACATACCAAATTTTAAGTTCCTCGTGTCAGTGGTTTGACCGGGCCGACAAGGACGTGAAAAATCAAACAAAACACGCTTAATTTCTACAAAAAAAACCAACAATGGGATAAATATGTCTCTGAGACTTTTTTCCTAAATCGTTTGTGCAGGACGTTAGGGGAAGAATTTCTCTTTTTGTCGCTCCCTGCCAATATTTTTTAATTCCTTCGTTTTAGCGAATGCCTGCACCCCAAGCTAAAATAAAATATTTTAAACTCCTGACTTTTTGCCCTAAATCGTTTGTGTAGAATGTTAATGGGGAAGACTTTCTCTTTTTGTCGCTCCCTGTAAAATATTTTTTAATACCCAGTTTCAGCGAATTCCTGCACCAAATTAAAAGTTCTTAGATTCAACAGTTTTGTGCGGTGTGCATTGACAAACTTAATTCTAACATCATTACTTTAGCGGGCCTTTAGGAGCAGATATTTCCCCAAATAAACCCGCATTTGCCGCCGTTCTTTTCAAAGTTCGAAAAATCTATAACTATATAAGAGTGGCGTGACGAGTGACTGAGGGCTGAGTGAATCAACATCGCCCAGCCAAGACCTCTGGACCTAGGAGCTTGAAATTTTTACATATGTTCCTCCTCCGACTTAGACCTCCACTAAGGAGCGATTTTTGATATTCCAACGGACAAGACCAAAAAGTGGAAACTCCTCTTTTCGGAAAAAATAATGTCCATTTTTCCCAGCCAAGACCTCTGGACATAGGAACTTTGAAATTTGGTACATATGTTCCTCCTCCGACTAAGACCTCCACTAGAAGCGATTTTGTGGATATTCCTACGGAGAAGGCCAAAAAGTGGAAAACTCCTTCTTTTCGGAAAATAGTGTCCATTTTTTTCCAAAAAGTACCTTTTTCCAAAAAAAAAGTACCGAAAACGAAAGTCCAAAAAAAAGTAACCTTCTTCCAAACAAAATACCGAAAAGCATTGGGAAAAAGTACCATTTTCACCAAGAGAAAAAGTACCTGTTAAGAGAATATTTAGCAAATTCAGTTCTAACACATAAAGTAGAACTGTGCTAATTTTTCGTTCTCTGTTGGTAGATGAACTTCACAAGCACTTGTAACTTGGAGTTCGGTGATTCAATGAATTAAAAGAATGTTCTTTTATTACTGACACATGAATGAATTTTATTCGATTAATTTATACTAAATTACTGTTTATTTTACTTAATTCTATTAACTTAAAATTTATGGCTTTTTAGCCAATAGAGTCGGAGAATGCTAAAACTTGCTGAGTTAACCATTATTTGGTTTAAAATTGGTGTATAAAATTTACGTCTTCCCAACCAATGGTTGAAAGAATGCATTTAATGCCACCTGATATTCATGTGACAATTTTATTCACATAATGTGTAATCTGAAACACTTAGCATTAAGGTGGCTCACAAAATAAAATTAATATTAGGGTAACTCAATTATCACAAGTTTGAACATTCTCCCCCGCGTTGAAAACGGACGTTCAACAATGTTGTTATATGCCAGCTAGGTATTCACTGTGAATCTGCGTGGCGCTGGTGACGGTGGTTGGGGTTGTTAGTGGTTGATCCACATGATGGAAATTCGATGGTCTCCGTGACACCTTCAATAGGCGGTTCCCGTTTGTTTTGCATGTTACGTATCTAGTTAGCAGAATTATGAGTGCTACCAAACTGACTGTGAGTGCTAGGTACCCAATCGTATGGCTGTGCAGTTGATGGGACCTTATCAATTTGTTTGGTAGGTCCATGATTTCTTGTTCCTTCAATGATTGATGCAAGATTGTTAGTTCATCAATGTTTTTGGCAAACGCATTATTCAAGTTTGTAGATCGATTGTGGTTTATTAGGTGTGTGACATTCTCGTATCCGCTAGGTCAAAGATTTTTCCAAGGCTTGTGAATGATGATTCTAATGTGCTTGATACAGTTTGTTGTCCAGTCATGGTGATAATTCATTTTTAAGAATACATCCTGGATCAAGCGCCAGCAACCCCGATCCTTTTAACGAGATATTTATGATTTCTTTATCACAAACTGCAGTGGCCCGTGATGATGATGATGCGTAGATCCATTGATTTCTGCTGATGAGTGGGAACCATTTTGTAGTAGTGGTTTCGAGTATGCAGGTTGGTGATGTTTTGTTGTTGTACAAGTTTATTTCACACCCACACCTCTCTGACCCGTAGGTGTATCGGATTTGAACGTTGGAAAACAAGAACACACCGGGTTTAGTTATGTCGCATGAGTTCAACTCCGCCTGTGTGAAAATTGCGTATTGTTTATGGGATGCGCTTATACCTAGGAATCTTGAACATGGCTTGATGGCTACCAAGGTCTTGTTGATAATGTTAGGCACAGGAATCAAATGTACTAGTTTAAATGGTTCACCGTTCAATTAACGGTAAAGTTACCTTGAACTTTACCGTTAATTGATTCACTTCATTCTGTAATTGATCTGGAGTTAATAACAGCGGACTGATTTTTCCATGACGGGTGTCAATGAGACTGTTGATAATTGAAGCTTGTATTTTTTGGACGTTGTTTGCAATTGTGGTTAAGTCCAGGACTCCAGAATTAAATAGTTGAGTGAGGTGTACTTGGAATAACACGTTATTGATGTGTTCCATTTCGTCCGAAAGGGTTTTGATTGTTTGCTCCAACTGTTCAAATCTTGCCCTGGTCGCTATTTGGCCGTTTTGTATGACATTTAGAGTCGAATCCACAACTGATGTTTGATTTTTAAGCAACTTCAACAAATATGACTCATTTTCATTCACTTGTTGGATCGTATCAGATATCTGGTCAGCATATTCTGAATCCAATATGCCAAATAATGAGTGCGCAATAGTTCCTACGATATTTAGGGCTCCTCTTTTGCTCCGTAGTAGTTGATTTCCAGCTGTAAGTCGCCTTCCATTTGTTTGAAGTGATCGATGATACTGAGACATGATTCTTTTAATTTATCATTTCACAAATCTTCTGTAGCGATTTTGTTCCGTTAGTCAAAATTGATGTTTCAGCCCAGTAAGCATTCAGATCATAATATACAAATATATTCCATTCGGTTGTTGAAATTGCTGCTGTCCCAACTTGTTCAAAATGAATTCCTATTTTGATCCAAATTTTTTATTTTTCACCGGAGTTCCACATGTTATTGGCAACAGCAAAACTATGATAAGCAACGCTAGACTGAGATGGGATGACAGCGTTTTTTTTCTCTTGGCCCTAGGTTCTTCAGTGGTCTCAGGCACTTGGACCTTGGCTTCCTCATTATTCTCAACAGTGTCCAAAGATTCTGATTCTATATCGATTGGTAGTAGAGCGAGTCGTTGAATTGGACGCTTGAACACTCCACTAGCCGTTCTTATTTCAGCAACTCTGATGGCGCCGTCATCACCAGGGAATACTTCTACGATTCTCCCCAACGGCCACTTCATGACAGGTAAATTATCTTCTTTGATGATAACCATGTCTCCAATTTTAAGGTTAATGAATTGGCTCTTCCACTTGTAACGTTGCTGCAGTTCGGTCAGGTATTCTGTGGACCATCTTCTCCAGAATTCTTGTCTTAAATGAGTCACCAATTTCCAGTGAGATAATCCTGACAACTTTGCTGCGGAAGCTCTGCTGTCTACTTGCGACGTGAGTGCCTCTCCAATCAGGAAATGTCCAGGGGTTAGGGCTTCAAGACTATTTGGATCGTTTGAAATGGGTGCCAATGGCCGTGAATTAAGTATTGCCTCGATTTCCACGATGACCGTCTCTAATTCCTCATGAGTTAAGGATGCCGTTGCCACACTGCGCCGAAGGAGATGCTTCGCAGATTTCACGGCTGCTTCCCATAATCCTCCAAAATGTGGTGCTCTTGGTGGAATAAAGTGAAAATGTATTCCTTTCGAGCTGGATGTAGTCATTATTGTTTCCTGTGCCTTTTCGGAATAAATGCTGTCGACTAGTTCCGATAGCTTGATTTTTGGCTCCTACGAAATTGGTTGCATTGTCAGAGTATATGTTCTGACAACGACCTCGCCGACCAATAAACCTTTTCAATGCGCCGATAAATGCTTCTGTTGATAAGTCTGACACTAGTTCGAGATGAACGGCCTTTGTTGCAAAACAGCAGAAGACAGCGATATAAGCTTTTGTTGGTTTTTTACCTCTGACTTTATGGTGTATCCAAAATGGACCGCAGTAGTCTACACCAGTGTTGATGAATGGTCGTGCTGGAGTAACTCGAGTCCTTGGAAGATTACCCATAATCTGCTGGCACAATTGCGGTCGTGCCTTGGTACATTGAATGCATTTTTGTATAGTTGATCTTGCTGTTATTTTTCCTTTAACGGGCCAAAATTGTTGTCTCAAGGTATTCAGTAACGCCTGAGGTCCACAGTGTTTATTTTCCTTATGATACATCACGAATAGTAGTTTGACGATAGGATCGTTATATGGAAGTACCATTGGGTTGTTTTGCCTCATACTGTAGTGCTGAGGCCTCTAGTCTACCCCCAACACGAATAATGGATTGGTCGTCAAGAAATGGGGACAAACTGCTAATAGAGCTGTTCTTTCCAACTTCGTTGCAGTTGCGAATTTGTTTTATCTCTTGTGAGAAATCGGAAGCCTGAATGGTTTTTACGATTACGGATAGTGCCTCGTTCAGTTCATCAGGTGATAGTGATTTATGTGTAGGACGAAGCTGCTTTGATATTCTTGCGTTCCTTATGAATCTGAGGGTATATCCAATAACCCTTTGCAGAGTCCTGAATGAGTTTTTGTGATTGATTTTGTATACAAATTCAAGATTGCTGGAAACAGTTACTGCCAAAATGGTGCACAGTTTCTTTTTCTCGATGTTGTCTTCAATTTGTAACGTCCTTGAAAATCTAGGTGGCCATAGTTCTTCTCGTCCATGTAGAAATAGAGGTCCATAAAACCATAAATTACAGTCAGGCAGTTTATGCGCTGGTAATCCCCTGGATAATATGTCAGCCGGATTGTCTTTTGACCCGACATGGCGCCATTGTTCGGGCAGTGTTAATGATTGAATCTTAGCCACTCGATTAGCTACAAAAGTGTGGTACATAGACGATTGGGCATTTATCCAAGACAACACTATTTCAGAATCTGACCATAGAAAAACAGGTTGATTTTTTACTTGGAGATCAGTCCTGATTCTTTGCGCAAGTTGGGCAGCCAGAAGTGCTGCACATAACTCTAGGCGTGGTAGAGTTTGTTGCTTTAATGGAGCCACTCGAGTTTTTGCACAAAGTAGTTGTACAACTATGCTTCCCTCTTTAAGCCTTGCACGGATGTAAGCAACGGCACCAAAGGCCTTCTCAGATGCATCAGCAAATATATGTAGCTGAGTGTTTGTTGGAAGCTGCCCTTTAAAAATGTGTCGTGAAATCCTCAAATTGTTTAACTTGTCTAACTCGTTTCTGAATTTAACCCAAATTGCCCTTAGTTCTTCAGGCAATGGCTCATCCCAGTCTAATTTATGTTGCCATAATTGTTGGATAAACATTTTCGCTCGGATAACCACAGGTGCAACGAGTCCGAGAGGATCAAATAATTTTGCGATGTCCGAAGTTGCCGACCGTTTTGACACAATCTGAAGTGTATCAAGTTTGACCTTGACACAAAATTGGTCAGTTTTAGGTAACCATAGTAGTCCTAATGTTTTAACTGTATTATCGTTGTTACTGTTGAAGTCCAGATCGACTTCTTGATCACCGATTGGAATACTGTTAAGTAGTTTTGGGTGGTTGGCACACCATTTCCTTAAGTTGAAACCATGCCTTTTCAAGATAGTAATCAGTTGATCCTGTGTTGCAATTGCAGTGTTGAGGCTATCCGCACCACCAAGACCATCATCAACGTAAAAGTTGTGTTTAAGCATTTGAGAGCCCTCTGGATAAAGTGCTGCATTTTCATCAGCAATTTTCTGTAGACATCTTGTGGCAAGATATGGAGCCGCCCGTGTACCATATGTTACAGTGTTGAGTTTGTAGTATTGGATGGGTAACGACGGATTTTCTCGCCAAATAATCAACTGATATTGTTGGTCGTCCTGATGAATCAAAATTTGCCTGTACATCTTCTCGATGTCTGTAGTGAAAACAAATCTTGGTTGTCGAAAACGTAATAGGATTGAAAATAGTTCACCTTGAACAGTTGGCCCATTGTACATCAAGTCATTTAAGGAATATCCTGATGTTGTTTTTGCAGACGCATCAAAAACCACTCTGAGTTTCGTTGTGGAGCTTTCTGGTTTAAGTATGCTGTGGTGGGGTATAAAATATTTAGGACCGCACATGGTGTTGATATCCACCTTGTGCATGTGTCCTAGTTGTTCATATTGTTGCATGAATTCTATATACTGGCTTTGGATGGCCTTATTTTTCAGAAGTCTGCGCTCAAGGCTTAAAAATCTGTTGAATGCCATTGTGTGTGATTCCCCCAAGGCTTCTGGATTTTCTCGAAACGGAAGATTGACTATGAAGCGCCCATTGCTGTTGGTGTGTACATGTTGAGCAAAGTGTGCCTCACACTGTTTTTCTGCAGGAGAAAGGCATTTTTCAGCTAATTCTACCTCATCTAATTTCCATAGTTGTTCTATCGTTTCTTCCAATGATGTAGCCTTGTTAAATATTGCACATGTTAATGTACATGAGTTGCTGGAGACCGAGTTCCTTTTGATAGGTCCACCCACAATCCAACCAAGTGACGTATTTCGGAGGATTGGGAGATCTTCAGCGAGTTTAATTGTGTCATTTTGTAATATGTTATAGAAGAATTCGCCGCCGAGTAGAATGTCGATTTTTCCTGGTTTGTTGAAGTGGGGATCTGCCAATTGGATATGGTTTGGAATGACCCAGGACGAAATTTCAATCTGTTGACTTGGTTGTGGTGGGATGATAGTTGGAAGTATATATGCTTCCAAGTTGGTTGCAAAACTGCTGTTTCGGGACTTCATGATGACATTAACTCTATGCGATGATCGTTTTTGGAGTTTTCCAACACCGTTTATGCATAGCGAAGCTTCTGTTGGTGAGATTGCTAATTTATTGATGAGACGTTCAGAAACTAGATTCACCTGTGAGCCTGAGTCTAACACTGCCCGGAACTCACCGGAGACACCATTTGGAGCCGTTATTACAACTCTCGCTGTCGCTAATAAGACAGAACCCTGGCGGCCCGCAGCGTCACTTGATGCTGCCGTTGTGCTTGTTACTGCATTCGAAGTAGATGAAACGCTGTTCGTTGCTTGGGGTGATTTTTTCTTTTGGGAGCTATTTTGTTGTGGTAAATGTAGCAATGTGTTATGCGGTTTTGCGCATTTTTTACAGCTACCTAAAGTGCATGTTTTTGCCTTATGATCAGATCTGAAACAATTCACACATAGTTTTTGTTGTTGCACCCAGTGCAGCCGTTCTGCTTCTGAAAGTTGTTGAAATTTCTGGCAGTGGAAAAGCTTGTGGTTGCTCATGTTGCATAACTTACATGTTTCATTGTGTTTTTCGTTGGATGTTGCAACTGATGAAACAGCCTTGTGTGCTGATTTCTCTTTTTGACCAATTGCTTCCATCGATTGGAACTGGAGTTCCAAAAATGATAAAAACTCACCAATCCTCGGTACGTCCTTCGGGTTGGTCAATGACTGGATGTACCTGATGTGGGTATTCCTGTCAAGTTTCTTCATCAATAGTTGAATAAGAATTGCATCCCATGATGTTGTTTCAATTCCTAAATTATTTAAGGCCAATAAACACTCCCTGGTGGTGTCATGAAGGGCCTTAATTGATGGCGCTGATGACGTCACAGAAGGTTGATTAACTAATTTTTCTACCAGATTTGCCACAAGAATTCTTTTATTGTTGTAACGATCTTGTAGCGTTTGCCAGGCGGTGCCGTAATTTGTTTCTGACAGAGAAAACTGGCTTATTAAGTGTTCAGCTTCCCCGGACAAATTGTTTTTTTAGGTACCACATTTTTTGAATGGCTGGAATTGGTTGTCTGTCTACCATTGCGGAGAACAAATCATGGAACTGACGCCATTTCAGATAATCTCCATTGAATTGGGGTATGGTCAATTTTGGCAGCTGTAATGAGTTCCCATTTAAACCATTATTCATTGATTCTGGTGTTTCGGTTTGCCTGCGCCTATCTTCGTGTTGAAGTTTGTCTGCTTCCACCGAAAGCCTCACAAGATTTTGATGCATTGAGTCATATACGGCGTTGTATTCATTCTGGTCTAGGCCATATGCGGCTGGGTTTGTCAATTGATCATGAGCTTCATCATGTAGCGTTTCAATTTGTTCCCATAGCTTCTTAATGGTGCTTATATTTAGTTCGAAATATTGTTTTGGTTGATCTTCCGTAATATCTAGTCCATTTAATAGCCGTTTAAGAGCTGTTAACCGAGCCATTAACCTTCGGATGGTACCAGACGTGTTATTGCAATCTTTATGAACATGTGTATTATTGTGTGTGTTTGAAGCTCCGCTGAGGTCTGTAGAATCCTCGTGATGGTCGTCATCAAGCAGTTTTAGACGATTAGCTTCATTGCTGAACAGTTCAATGTGCTGCTTTGCTATGTTACTGATTTTGTCATAGTAGCCTTTCGAAAAATAATCCAGTTTCAATGGTTCATCGCATTTATCCCGTATTTCTGAATCTGTTTCTTGAAACTGTTCCCAAGACTCCAGTAGACGCTGCAACCGTTCCTCGAAATAGGCTGATGTTGCTTTCCTGTCTGGTGAATCCTTTTTGAAGTTTCTGATGATTTTCTGGATAACTTCGCCGGTTTCATTTTGAAGCTCTAATAGTTTTTCCATTGTTGTCATTAATACAATATCAACTACTGTATTTAGGGGAAGGAAATTGGGCGCTGGATGGAAACCTCAAAATGCTGATGATCCGAATGTTGTGTGTTGAGACGGCCTTTAGAATGTTTCGAGTCCCTTACCGCTGGTGGGGGGAAACTCAAAATTACAAAAAACAAAAACCGTTGGCAAAAAAAAAAAAAAAAAAACCGTTGGCTGCTTATCAGCAAGTTGCGTGTTTAACGTGTTTTTAGGATGTTCCGAGTCCCTTACCGCTGGTGGGGGGAAACTCAAAATTACCAAAAAACGTCGGGGTCACCAAAATGTTAAGAGATATTTAGCAAATTCAGTTCTAACACATAAATTAGAACTGTGCTAATTTTTCTTTCTCTGTTGTAGATGAACTTCAAGCACTTGTAACTTGGAGTTCGGTGATCAATGAATTAAAGAATGTTCTTTTTATTACTGACAACATTAATGAATTTTATTCGATTATTTATACTAAAATTACTGTTTATTTTACTTAATTCTATTAACTTAAAATTTATGGCTTTTTAGCCAATAAGAGTCGAGAATGCTAAAACTTGCTGAGTTACCATTATTTGGTTTAAAATTGGTGTATAAAATTTACGTCTTCCCAACCAATGGTTGAAAGAATGCATTTAATGCCACCTGATATTCATGTGACAATTTTATTCACATAATGTGTAATCTGAAACACTTAGCATTAAGGTGGCTCACAAAATAAAAATTAATATTAGGGTAACTCAATTATCACAAGTTTGAACAGTACCGAAACCGTTTATTTTCAAAAAAAAAAGTACCAACAAATTTTTACCAAAAAAAAAGTACCAAAAAAATTTTCTAAAAAAGTACCAATTTCAAAAATGTCCATTTCCAAAAAAGAAGTACCGAAATTTTAAAAGAAAATAATTATCGAAAAAAGTCCCTTTCCCAAAATAAGTACCAAAAAATGTACCCTTTTCAGAAATAAGTACAAAAAAAAGTACATTTTCCAAGAGAAAAAGTACCAAAAATGTTCATTTTCAAAAAAAAATACCAAAAAATGTTTCTTTTTACCAAAAAAAAAGTACCAAATCTATTGGCAAAAAAGTACCAAAAAAATTAAATATTCTAGAAAAGTACTAATTTTAAAAATGTCTCTTTCCAAAAAAAAAGTACCGAAATTTTCAAAAAAAAATAATTACCAAAAAAAGTCCCTTATCCAAAATAAAAGTACAAAAAAATTAAATTTTCTAAAAATGTATCAATTTCCAAAATGTCCATTTCCAAAAAAAAGTACCGAAATTTTCAAAAAAAATAATTACCGAAGAAAGCACCAAAAATGTACAATTTTCAGAAAAAAGTACAAAAAACTATTGTAAAAAAGTACCAAAACAATGTTCTTTTTCTCAAAAGAGTACCAATTTTAAAATAGTACTTTTTCCCTAATTAAGTTCCTTTTTCAAAAAAAAAGTACCTTCTTTAAAAAAAAGTACATTTTCCAAGAGAAAAAGTACCGAAAACGTTAATTTTCAAAAAAAGTACCAAAACTATTGGCAAAAAAAGTACAAAAAAATTAAACTTTATAAAAAAGTACCAATTTCAAAAATTTCCCTTTCCAAAAGAAAAAAGTACCAAAATTTTAAAAAAATAATTACCGAAATTACCGAATTACCGAATTACCTTTTTCCAAAAAAAAAGTACCAAAAATTTTACCCTTTTCAGAAAAAAAAAAAAACATTTTCCAAGAGAAACAATACCGAAAAAGTACATTTTCAAAAAAAAGTACCAAAACATTTTCTTTTTTACATAAAAAGTACCAAAACTATTGACAAAAAAGCACAAAAAATATTAAATTTAAAAATGTACCCTTTTCAGAAAAAAGTACCAAAAACTGTTGTATAAATATACCAAAAAAATTTTCTTTATCTAAAAACGTACCAATTTCAAAATAGTACTTTTCCCCTAAATAAGTACCTTTTTCCAAAAAAAAAGTATTTTTTCCAAAAAAAAGTACCTTTTCCAAAACAAGGACCGAAAAAGTTCCATTTTCAAAAAAAAAAAACTACCCAAAATTTACCTTTTTACCAAAAAAAAAAGGTACAAAAAATGTTATTTTTCTGCAAAAGTAGCAATTTCCAAAATAGAGTACCACATAAGTTTCTTTTTCCAAAAAGAGAGGTACCAAAAATGTTCCTTTTTCAAAAATATACAAAAAAAAATTAATTTTTCCAAAAAAGTATTGGAAAATAGTACAAAAAAATTAATTTTTCTACTGTACTAATGTAAAAAAGTACTTTTCCCAAAAAAATATCTTTTCCAAAAAAAGTATTTTTCCCACAAAAGTACTTTTTCCAAAAAAGTACTTTTTTCAAAAAAAAAAGTACACAAAAAATAAATTTTTCTAAAACAAACTACTAATTTCAAATATGTACTCTTTCCAAAAAAAATTTCCATTTTTCCAATCAAAAAGTACCAAAAATATTAAATTTTTCTAAAAATGTAGCAATTTTAAATAGTACTTTCTGTATCTTCCAAAAAAGAGTACCAAAAAATACCTTTTCCAAAACAAATACCGAAAAGTACCTTTTCCAAAAAAAAAAACTAACAACAAAATTTAATTTTCAAAATGACCAAAAAAAAACACCTTTTCCAAAAAAGATACAATTTCCAAACAAAAAAGAAAATAAATAAATTTTTCTAAAAAAATACCAATTTCAAAAAGTACTTTTTCCATAAAAAATACTAAAAACGGTAATTTTTTCCGCAAAAAATACTTTTTCTTAAAAAAATTTCCATTTCCCACCTAAAGTATCTTCCAAAAAAAAAAAAAAAACAGTGTATTCCAAAAAAAATTAATTTTTCTAAAAAAGTACCAATTTCAAAACAGTACCTTTTCCAAAAAAAGTACGTTTTCCAAAAAAAAACTTCCATTTTTCAAAAAATAAAATTAGCGAAAATTTTTTAGCTTTTCCAAAAAAAGTACCAAATAAAATTTACTTTTTCTAAAAAAGTACCATCTTCAAAAAATACCGAAGAAATAAATTTTTTTAAAAATTAAATTACAGTTTGAAAAAATTACATTCCAAAAAAATTTATAATTTTTGAAGTGTTTTTTCAAATTTTTTTTTTGTATTTAATATTTAAGAAAACAAATGAAAAAACAACACTCAATGAAAAAAATTCCCGGTTCAACGAATGTCAATCTTTTCACACTGAAGTAACGCTTTAACGAACAAGTGGAACGAAAATAAAAAATATATAAATTTAAAAAATATAAATAATAATTGCATAGTTTTGTTTTTTATTCGTTTTGTTGTTTAACGAATATCTCGATTAAACGAACAACCTTGACGTCCTGTAATTCGTTTAACCAGAATTCTACAGAATTTTCTACAAATATAATTTATTATAATTACGTTCTAATTTTCTACACTTTTTTTCGTTAAAACTTTATTTAAGTGGTCTTATCGTGTTAAAATCTTAGACTACAAATAGAGGTTAAAATATTTCGTGTATATTTTCTTTCATATTAATGTATATAAATAATCTATATATATAAAGAAGTGGTATTTACAAGGAATGTTCCAATATTCCCACGGAGAGTGCGAAAAAGTGGATAAGTCTTCCGTTTTTGCAAAATAAGTAACGGCATTTTTAAAAAAGTAACCGTTACTTTTTTAACAAATAAAAGTAACGTTTTTTTTAAGTAACGGTTTAATCAAAAACTAACGGTTTTTGTTTTTTAAGTAACGACATTTTCCAAAAATATAACGGGTTTAAAAAAGTAACTGTTGTTTAAAAAATAGCGGATTTTAATAAAATATAATGCGTTTTTTTTAAGTAGCTGTACTTTTCAAAAAAAGAACGGGTTTTTAAAACAAAAAGAAACGTTTTTTTTTCAAAAAAGGAACGTTATTTTTTAAAGTAGATTTTTTCAAAAAGTAACAGTTTTTTTTATAAGTAATGGTACTTTTCAAAAGAATAACGGGTTTAAAAAATAGCTTTTTCACAATATGGAACTTTTTTTTTTTAAGTAACAGTAGTTTTAATCTGTCTATCTATATATTTATATAAAAAGAGTAGTGTGAGATACTGAGTGACTCAACATCGCCCATCCTAGCAACTGCTCCTAGAAACTTTAAATTTGGCATATAGGTTCCTCCTGGGAAGGTGACCTCCACTAAGACAAGATTTTTTTTATATTACATCGGAGATGGCCAAAAAGTGGAAAACTGGGCCAAATAACCGAAAAACTGATATACAGTTTCCTCCTGGAAAGGAGAATTCGAATAAGAGGGAATTTTTTGAAATCCAACGGAGATGGCCAAAAGTATTCAGAAAATAAATATCTTTTTCCAAAACAATATCGTTTTCCAAAAAAAATACTTTTCAAAAAAAAAGTACTTTTTTTCCACAAAAAAATACTTTTTTAAAAACAAGTGCTTTTACCAAAAAAAAAGGACTTTTCCCGGAAAAAAGTGCTTTCACCAGAAAAAAGACTTTAAAAAAAAAAAAAAATGCTTTTACGAAAAAAAGTACTTTTGACAAAAAAAAAATACTTTTTCAAAAAAAAGTTAAGTGTTTTTCCGAAAAAGTCCTTTTTTAAAAATAGTACGTTTTTCAAAAAAAAGTTTTATTTAAAAAAAAGGTCTTTTTCCAACAAAAAATAATGCTTTTTCAAAAAAACTACATACTACTCTAAAAAGTAACTTTATTTTTTTGATAACAAATTTTCAAAAAATCTAAAAAACTGTAAGTTCGTAAAAATTGGAAGAATATAACAATTTTCATTTATATCAATTTTCATGATCATGGCACGATGGGTTATTTCTAAAAAGTTCTTCAAACAAAAAAGTACTTACTAATTCAACATGACCCAAATGAAGACCTCCACTAAAAGGGGATCTTTAATATATTACTGGAAGACGTAGAAACGAGAAAAGAGTCCCATTTTACGACCATTGGCTAAAAAGTAGAAATATAGGTTTTCTGTGATGTGGGCTAATACACTGAAAATGCACTTACTGTATTTTCCACTGCAAACGTGGTATTATCAGGATTTAAAATGTTTAACAAGTGCTCATCTTAATCAAAGTTGTTTCCAAAATGGGCAGATCAGTAAAAATTTGGTTTTTGAAAAATTTTATAAGAACGGGGAAACAAAGGGGTTTAACATTCATACTACAGTCTGATCGATTGCTTGATCGTCGAAACATTAAATTTTATATGTAGTTATAGAAACATGCGCACTGAGAAGGGCTAATTAGGAATTCGGAGAGAAGAGGATAGAATGTTAAAAACCCCCAAAATTATTAAATGTTTGCCTTTAAGACATCGAAAAAGTTTTTGCATAAATTGATACTATTTTTTCACAAAAATATTATATTTAAATTTCAATATTTCAAGTAGTTCCAAAATAATAGTCTTTTGAACTAAAAACTTCATTCACATTGCATGTGAATTTTTAATCTAAATTGAAAAAAAAAAAAAATTATACTTTCAAAAAACAGGTTAAGGAAAATGTTATTCAAATTTAAAACCACATACAACTTCACTGACGTTTTGAAGTTCAAAAACCTATACTCAATCTCAATATATCTGTTCGCTCAACAGAAAAATTTATCACATTTAACAAAATGTATTCCTGTTTTTTTGGCTCAGAAACAGTATTTTTGTTAATTTTTACAATTCTTAATTAAAGTACAAAATAAGTACATCTACAGTCTTATTTTTACTTCTAATTTACACACAATTTTTATTCAAGCTAAAAACAATGCTACATTGATGTGAAATATAATAATAAAATTTGGTCTTTCATTTGCGTCATTACATTTTAGTTTTGGGCTCTTTGTAGGAGGTTAAGGGTCGCGGAAGCTTTCCCAGACCTGGTTCATATTTATTTAGAACATTTGTGAATACTTCGAAGAAACGAAAATTTTGTCCGTTTTATAAAATAGAATATTTTTGGAAAAAACTACGAGGTAATGGTCCCCACCAGGGTCCAATTTCGGATAGGGGTGTCATTAGCACTGGCGTATGGTGAAGCTAGGAGTAATACAAATGTTCGTCCATTTTACTTTAACTTTCTCAGTTTTCAAGCTATGGATCATATTCTAAAATCAGAAAAGGAAAAAATAGCACCGTCTTGAAAACTTCAGATAAGCTGATGGCGCCATTTACCAGGTAATATCATATTTTAACAATAAATTTTAACAAATAAAAATTAGAAAATAGTTTTGAAAAATAACACTCAAACATGGTTAAACCACTGGGAATTTTAACTATTTTGTTAAATAAAGGTAACTTAAATCTATGCTTAAGTCAGTTTTTAAATAAAAAATTGGTTCAAAAATAGTCAACTCGATTTAAAACACATTTAATAGATTTTTTATGTTTTCTGTTTTGGAAATACATGAAATTTCTTTCTCAAATTTAAGTATAAAAGTTTTTGTGGAAAAGTTTCTACTATCGATTTACGCAAAAAAAATTCGAAATCTAGAAGGCTCATAATGAAATTAAAAAGTGAAAAATTTAAAAAATAAATTTAGGATCGGGAGATAAAAATCGTCTAGGACCAAATTTTGTTTACAGGTTCCGAAATTTCGTGCTTTTGTGTTCATTGGTTGCCCAGGACCAAATATTTTTTACAGGTTCCCAATTTCATGCTTTTGTGCTCATTTGTTTAAAAGAGTAAATAATATTGCTGCAGTTGAAACCTACAAGTTTTAAGTGAATAGTAAATTTCTAATAGTGAATTGTATCGTTGATCTATAAGTTTATGTGTTGAGATTTTATTCGTTCGGTTTGAGATGATGACAAATTTTTCTCTAAATTAACAGAAAAATTATAATTTTTTATATGATAATTTACTTTGACTATTAGAAAAAACACAGAAAAAGTTATTAGACACTAGCATGAATGGAATGCATTTTCTGACCCACTACTGTCTTCATCAACATTCTTCGTGCCATTTAGTGTTAATCGTAAATATCTTCTATTTAACTCACACGTTAAAGAAATTGGGTAACTTTAATTCCCACATTTCTCTGTGTGTTGAGTTAGAATGAAATAAACCACATACGATTTCTATTTATAGTGTGCTTGTTTTTATTTTTTTATTTATTTATTTATTTTTTTTTTTCATTTCATCTACAGAATTTAATTCTTACAGATTACTAAACTAGAAGAAAACTTAAAAACTAATTATAATGTTTAAATAAAAACAACTAAAACTTATCTTTATTTACATTAAAGTTTAAAATTGGAGCAAAACTATTACATAAGTGTAAATATCTTGCAATCGGCTAATTTTCGGCGTAGTTTGTTCTATGAACAGATTCTTCGAAAATCCGGTTTACTCTTAAATCTCTTGGAGGGCGATATAATATAAAATGATCCCTAATTTCGGAACAATTTATTTCACCAGTTATAACATTATAAACAAACATTATTGCGGAATATAACCTACGATCTTCCAAAGATTGTAAGCCTAGCATTTTCCTCCTAACATCATAGGATGGTAAATCATAAGGCCAAATTAATTTCAAGACCGATTTAACAAAAATCTTTTGAACACGTTCAATTCGATTTGATGTACCTATTTGATTCGGACACCAAATAATAGAGCAATATTCCAATTTACTACGGACCAACGAAATAAACAACGTTTTAAGCGTATAAGGATCTTTAAAATCCTTGGAATTTCTCCTTACAAAGCCAAGCATACTATAAGCCTTAGAAGTTATACAGTCTATGTGGCTAGAAAAAGACATTTTGTTGTTGAAAATAACTCCTAAGTCCTTCACCTCAATTGAACGTGTAAGTGAAGAACCACCTATATCATAATCGAAAACTATAGGATTAAAACAATGAGTGTAGGACACTGTACAACATTTAGATACATTTATCCCTATCTCATTTTCGATACACCAATCGGATAAACTTGTTATATCAGATTGCAGTTTACTGCAATCATCTATATTTGATATTCTTGAATATATTTTCAAGTCATCAGCAAACAAAAGACACTTTGAATATTTTAAAATTAACGGTAAATCGTTAATGAATATAATAAAAAGTAAAGAGCCAATGTGGGTTCCCTGGGGAATACCAGAATAGGCGTCAATTAAACGCGAAGAAAAAGAATTGCCAATTGAAACATTAAGATATCTGTTTAATAAAAATTTTTTAAAAAATGTTAAAAGATTGTGTGATAATCCAAACCTGCTAAGTTTCCGCAATAGAAGATTATGACTTACGGTATCAAAGGCCTTAGCAAAGTGTGTATAAATAACATCGCACTGGGATCTTACTTCCATTGAGTTAATAATATCGCGTGATATTAACATTAAATTCGTAGTAGTGGATCTGCCAGAAATAAAACCATGCTGACAAGCGGAAATTGAACTTTTGACATGGTCAAAAAGTTTGTCCTTTATAATCCTATCAAATATTTTCGCGACAACGCATTGTTTAACTATCGGTCTATAGTTAGTGACTTGGCTACGATCACAGAATTTCCAACTATCCAAAAACTTACCATGCTTGATACATGTATTAAAAACAATAGATATTGCCGTAACAATATGTTGTGAACATTTCTTAAAGAATAAAGAAGGATATGATCCAACGGAGCACTTAGTTGCATTGTTTAAAGCACTTATTGCATCCATTACATCCTCAACACTAATATTGAAATCTAATAATATGCCAGAATCCTGACCGGACTGAAAATTATCACTAATAGAAATAGGCTTTACAAAAGTGCGCAAAAAGATTGCATGATTCAGCATTTCCATCAGACACTGAGTTACCATAGAACATACGCTTAGGTATGCCATTATTATCCTTTTTGCTATTAATAAAATGCCAGAAAGCAGAAGAATCAGATTTTATTCTGGTCTCCATATCAAAAATATATTGTTTAAAAAGGAAATTTCTAAAGAAATTAAATTCGTTGCGTACCAAAATAAATTTACCTCAATCTATATCATTTCCAGAATTTTTAAACTTTTTATATGCTTTGTTCTTAATGTTCTTTTTTTTTTTTTTTTTTTTTTAATTAACCTTTTATGATTTAACCTTAGCGTTAATAGAGGCACATTTAATCTAATGGCCTCATCAAAATGGGTACAAATAATTGAGTAAATAGTGTCCGGATTGTCTAAGAGAGATATCAAAGACCAATCCACTGTTTCAAAATACTCATTTAGATGACAGAAATTAGCTTTATTAAAATTGTATTTAAAAATGGGTACCGAAGGATCTTTATCATAAGTGAAAATTTTAAAATTAAAATCAAGCGCCTTATGGTTGACAGTATTACGAGAAACTGGGTTTCCAGCCAAATTGCAAGATGCTTTTACATAATCGTTGGCAAAAATTAAATCTAAAAATCTACCAATATCGTTCCCATTACCATTAAATTGTTTAAAATCATTAGACATAAAAAATCCAGTTACAAATTCATCTATATCATCAATAATATTATAGGGTAATAAAACATTTTCCTCTAATATCCAAGAAATATTGGTAAATTAAAATCACCAAATACAAAAATATAATGATTTAATTCTAAATTATCATTGATTTTTTGAATATTTTCTAGATGCATTCGATAAATATTAAAATCACTTTCAGGTGGAATATAAGAAACAATAATAAAAATAATATAATTATTAATAAATGTTAATTTAACACAAAGTTGTTCAATCTCATCAGTATGATCAAGGGCTATAAATTCTGATTTGAAGTCGGCCCTTACTGCAATTAAGATTCCACCACCTTTGGACTTCTCTGATATGGTAGAATAACGATCATGACGATAAACAATATAATAATTGTCAAAATACTCTGCACTGTTTATTTTATTATGTAGCCACATCTCAGTAATGACAACAAAATCATATTCTTGTGACGACATAAACAATACAAAATCTTGTGCTTTAGTTCTCATTCCACTTACATTTTGATGGTACACATTGTATTTAAAAGGTTGAAAATTATTACCAGCAGTAGTTGTTGCTGTTGTTGAAATGTTAGAAGAAGAATTTGAAGATGAGAGGGAGCACACAAGTAGATCATTAGTTACATGTTCGTTGGTGTTGAAGCCGGCGACTCGTTTTTTGCTTTGTGTTGAAAAGGTTTTATCTTTACACCATAAGGCCAGTGCTCAATTCTTTTTATTTGTTTTTGAAATTGAGAGGGAATAATTAGCAAAAACACTTACTGATCTAAGTTGAGTTAAATCGGCATCACGCTTTGTTAAACGAAAGCACTGTATATCTTCCGAATCAATGGAGAGAATTTTACCAACATGAGAAATAACATCAGTGGTTGTTGTATCCCTGTGTAATTTAGCAACATGCAAGCTCACTTTGGATGGTGCAGCTTTAATGTTAGAATAAGCACATAGACTGCCAGCAACAGAATTGTTCTTATTATTTTGATGGTTGTTTTGTTAACGTTTATTTCTTTTTTGTGTGTTTTTATTTTTCGAAGGATTGTTGTTAGTAGTTTTTTTTTTAATTATTTACTGGCTGTATGTTTTGTGCTCTATCACTTTGATAAGCAGTTGCAGCACTTGACGAGGTTAATGACCGAGCATCCAAATTGTCATTTAACCTTGAAACTTGTTCATAATGATTGTTGGTATTTAATAAAAGAGATTTTTGTAATTTTTCTAATTCTACAGAAATTTTTAAAACTTGTTCGGAGAGAGATTTAACTCTCGACAACAAACCAAGATTAGCAACACTTGAACACGAATTACAAAGCCAGAATAAATTTGGGGAAATGTTAATAATGTTTAAAAGATTTTTATCAATTTTAGCACATTTGGGATGGAAATGCAAATGCAATTCTAGCAGAAGAGGTTCATATTCATATATAAAAGCAGAAAGATAAGATGGATATTTTTTATCGTAACAATTTCCAAAAATCGTCTACGATGCAGGAGGAACCTACATGCCAATTTTTATGTTCCTAGCTTCAGCCGCTTCGACTGGGTGATGAAGGAGTCACTTTTTTCTTTGTACCACGTTTTTATTAAGTTTTTATTTAAAATTCCAAAAAGTTCATTAGCCCATACTCAACACCTAGAAAACATACTCGGTCGTCGCTACCGTTGTAGTTGGTTCAATCCGTTGCTTCAATCGAATAATTTTTAACACAATCAAAAGATTCGATCGCGACAACTGGATCATTAGATTGTTATGAAAATCTTTCTGATGAAGTTACAGTCATTCTGACACGACAATAAAATTTCGATTGCTTCAACAGAAATTTGGGATAACTACCAAAAAATTCGATAGCTATTACTCAAAAACGGTTACTACTACGGAATGTATTCTCTTTATGTATTTGAAATTTCAGATTTCTAGCGAAGAGGTTTAAGCAGAACGTTAAGCAAAACACTTTCTATTTTTTTTTTGTGCAACCTTTTAATTATTTCTAAAAATCATGTTTCCGAGAATTGTGTCTACGTCGGAGACGGAACCTTCATACCAATTTTGAAGTTCCAAGCCCATGCGGTTAAAGCTTTGAGATTAGGCGGCACTTATTAACATTTGAACCACACTTTAACTATGTTTTTATTTCAAAAAGTAGTTATTTAGTCTGTACATTAAGGAACACATATTTTATACTAGCGAACAATGCCCACAAGGTTGTTAGCGTAGATAAGACGGTTTTTTTTCGCGTTAAAGTTCAAAATATAATTTTTATTGGACAATACAATAAAGTATTACCTATTTTATTTTACAGATTTGCAGAAATTTTTTACTCAACGAAGCCTGAGTAAAAAAGTCCTGCCGCAGGCCGGGTACGCAGAAAAACTTTAACCCATTAATGCCCATTGGCAATTTAAGTTGCCAGCCGAATTGTAACAATTTAGCATGCTCTGAACAAAAGTGAGTGTACAAAAATTTTCTCAAAAATAAAAAAAACGTCTGGGCATTAATGGGTTAATATTCACACAATGTTCTTTTGAAAAATTTGTCTATGAAGAATGTGTCTATTTTTTACTGGTGATTATTCTCATAATCATGTTAGGCATAGTTCCCATGTTGGTTTGGGGGTTATGATAGATACATTTTAATACATAATCCCCAAATCGGAAATTGGGATAATGTCATGTAGATCTAGGGTTTGGGGTTTCCCGGGAAAAGTTTGGCGGGAATTCCCGGGAAAAAAAATATTTTTCCCGGGAAAACGGGAATTTTAAAAAAACTAATTTTTTTTTAAAGTTGTGTGTTTATACAACATATTTTTTTTATTTTTAGTCATAAAAAATATTTTGAATACCAAAACTAAAACTTTTTTGTTAAAAACTCTTAAAATAAAACAAAATTGTTTCATAAAAACGGCAGATTTTAATTTATATTGTGGCCACCATATCATAAAGAAGTTCAATTAATTCTCGACGTCAGAACTAGATGGAATAGCATGGTTGGAATGATAGAATCTTTTTTGAAAACAACAAATTCCATCAAAAAACGTTAATAGATTTTAGTTCCACAGACTTTTAGAAGTTTTGGTTGAAGTTTTAAATCCAATTAAGGATGCTGTAGAGGCCCTAAGTCGACGTGACTCTAATCTTTTAATTGCAGATGTCATAATGAATACGCTATACGAGCAGCTTTTATCTACCAATTCTTCACTTTCCCGAAAGCTGGTTGACACAATTAAAACCAAAATTAATGATCGTCGTGACAATAATATGGTATCATTAATTAATTATTTAAAAGACTGTGAATATATTAAAAACTGTTCAAATAAAAATAGTTTAAAAATATTCGCCGAACAAATGTATAAACGCCTGCTTGGGCAATGTGATAAGGAAGTATCATCTAGTATTGATGACGACGTTTCCAAAGTACAAGCTGATAAAACTTCTAAAAATAAATTAAATAATGCAATTAACAATACGAAAGCTATACCCAAAATATCAGCAGGAAAAAATAAAAATATTTTCAAAAAGGAGTTGGCTCTTTTTGAAACTTCTAACCACCGTACCAAAAATTTGGATAAACTGTATAATGCTTTAATAACAATAAAGCCAACATCAGTGGAAAGCGAACGTGTTTTCTCAGTTGCTGGAAATCTTGTAACAAAGATTCAAAACAGAATGTCAAATGATTTGTTAAATGAATTGATAATTTTAAAAGCTGGTTTTTCGAAAACCTAATGTTTTTACATCACTGTATATATCTTTAATACTAAGTGATCTCAAATTTATGAAATTTAATTTTTTATTATTTTTTTTTTAGTTTTAATGCTCAACAGACTGAATTTGTGTATTTTTAATTTGTTTTTGTTTAATAAACCATAAAATTTTTACCAAAAATGTACCTTGTAAAAAGTTAAAAAAAAAAAAAAATCATAAAAAAATTTCCCGGGATTCCCGGGAAACACATTTTTTTATTCCCGTTTCCCGGGAAATAAAAAAGTCCGGGAAATCCCAAACCCTATGTAGCCCCAAAAGATTAACTTCATATAAAAATCGTCCAGGACCAAATAATTTTTTAACCAATTTTGTGCTTTTGTGTTCATTTGTCAAAAAGAGTATATAATTTTGCTGCACTTAGAATCTAAAAATTTCAAGATAATAGGTAAATGTATTTAAAAGTTATGAATTATTACCAACTGAATGAATTATTACCAAGGGGTAAACTTTTTATACAGTTAACTTCTAAATATCCAAAATATTTTATAATTTAATTTTTATTATTATTATTACTCTGACTGACTAGCTTAAATGTCCAATATATCGTTACCAATACTTTTTAATGTCGGAATACATTAAAAAGAAAATGATTTCCTGTTTTAATTATTTTGTTTAACCATTTCGAGAAGATGTTTTAAATTTTAAGCATAAAGCAATTGTACATGTCATTAAGAGACACTTTTTCCCTTTAAATCTCTATTTATGACAAGTTTTGATCAGAAAAGCAAAAAATATATCTTAAGTGAAGTACGATATAATTACCTAATGGTTTTGGTTATGATATTGACCGTTTTTGCTCCTCTATTGGTTGATGTCTACGCTTAAGGAAGTACATATTTTAAAGGTCAGATTTGTAGCCAAATGTTAGTTGGCAGAATATTAAAATGGAGATTTTGCACCTCACCTTAAGGAATTTCACCGTATAAATTTCTTCTATAATGTCTGTGCCTGACGAGGAACCTTCAAGCCAAATTTAAAGTACCTTACTGCAGCGGTTTAAGCTTTGTGATTAATCCCAATTTTTCTTACTTAAACCAATGAGACTTCTTAAACCAAGGAGACTTCCTTTTGTAAAAAGTTTACAAAAACCCCTCCTTAGTGGATGGCTAATTTAATCCAAATTTCAAGTTCAATATTTTTTACAATTTTCACCACGCTATTATTGGAAATTCTTTCCGGTAAATTAGCCTATACCTCAGGGAATACATATTATATATTATAAAATTTAGATTTCTAGACAAAAGGGTTTGGGCAGTAAATCAAGAGGAAACCTTTTCACTGTTTCATTACGTAAACATTTCCAATAATCCCATATTTGTGGATGTCTACGCCAGATGAGGAACATACATGACGAATTTCAAAATCAAGCGGTTTGGGCTGAGTGATTAAGTTTTTGTCCCACATTTTTATCAAGTTTTATTTGAAATTCCTAAAGGTATATTTTAAGTGCTTTAGCCCATAGATTATTGGCTAATACACTTGAAATTTTAGATTTTTAGCCGAAGGGGTTTAAGCAGGACGATAAGGAGAAGACTTTTTAACAACAATTAACTAACAATTTCCTAAAATCGTGATTAGATGTATATGATGGAGAAGGCAGCGTAAATAGGCGGTACTAATTCCCTTTTGAATACCATTTTAATATGTTTTTATTGTATATTTTAGAAATTATCTTTTCAGTAAGACCATATACCAATGAGCACATAAGTTATGGTAACGGGGGCGTTGCAGTGGTGCCTGCTCACTGGTTGGTTAGTGAGTGTGAGCCACAGGGTCCTTGAATGCGAATACAGCAAATCTATCGATAATGCCTTAGCTTAATTCAAGTATCAAGACCGACCATGCGTGGTGAAGAGCCACACCCGGTTAGAAGAGGTGGCCCCTACTTTCGCAGAACATGGCGGCTCTAGAGTGGCATAACTCGATAAAACCCGTAATCCCGGGTGTCATCCGACCCGTGCCCATGGGATGTGTAGCACTACGTGAGTGTGTTTTTGAACGGAGGCCTCCAGGACGAGGTGAACCCTGGTTGTAATAACCCGCTGGTAGCACAGGGCTCTGTTACCTAGCGTTCTTTTTAATCCCTATTTACTTTATATTTATTTTAGATGGAGAAAATTCATGACCTAAATAATAAAAAGCAAGAAGAGATCGAAGCAGATCTATCTAAAGCAAACAGTGTGCCTCAGGGCCTGGAATGTGCTAAAGACAAAAATAAAGTGCAGCCAATGGACACATTGTTGTCCGAACCTGCAGAAAATATGGATGTTGTGGAGCAGGCTATTGCGACTTCAGGTCCACCCGTGGCTGATGACTCCACCATCCCAACGGACGATGAGGATGCACTATTAAACTCGCAGCCTCATGAAGCCGTAACTGCTGAAAGTGCTGTGTCGAAGCAATCGACAAACAATCGAGCCAAACTAACTGGTGCGGCTCGAAAACGCATGAAGCAATACTTGGAAGATGGTATTGACATCGAGACGGCTCTCATACTATGCCAAAAACCGATGCGAGAGACTCGAAAAGAAGTCAAGGCACTGACAGGTGTTCGTAAGAGAGTGCGATCCGATGGATCAACGCCACCTGCAACGAAACAGCCTGCAAAGAGGACCGCTGGAGCAGCTGCGGATGGCACGCCCCTTAAGGTGGACAGTGGCAAACTGGTGAAACCAGCCATAACCGTGCCGGCAAAACCGCCAAAAACAATGGTCCCCTCATACAAGGATGTCGTTGCCGCCCTAAAAATTGGCGTTATACCGCCTGATTTTACGGCAACGAGAGGGTCTGACGAGCAGCTACACTCCATCAAAAGGTCCATCCTGTATAAAATTGTTGAGCTCAAGAAGGGGCCCCTGAAGCCCAGTTTTTCCAACTGCTCCTTCAAACCAGAATGGATCAATTTTGTATGCGACGACAAAGAGATGGTACAGTGGATGGAGACGCATGTCCCCGAAATAAAGCCATGGGAAGGTGCTGTTCTCAAAGTCGTAGCTGAGGATGAAGTGCCGAGGGCCCAAGTGTTAGTGGGATACTTCCCGGACAAGGAGGATACCTCAAGTAACTTCATACTTGGACTGGTTGAAGCCCAGAACCGTGATCTTTCGGTTGAGTACTGGAAGGTATTGAATAGTGTCGTGAAGGGTGGTGTAGTCGAGATCACTCTTTCGATCGATCCAATATCTGCCGATGTACTCAAACAAAAGAACTATCGGGTGAAATTCGAGTTTGGAACGGCGCTGGTAAGACCCACCCGTCAACCTAATGTGGTCGAGCGCAAGAAACTCGAAACGACCAATGCATCTGCTTCAGCAACTTCGGCTAAGTCTGATAAGAGTGCTTCAAAGCCAATTACCTCAGACGATAAACCAAGCTGCTCGAAGCATGTGCCAAGGTCAATTTCTAGCGGGCAAAATAGCCAGAGGGCCAAAAACAAGTCTTCCACGGCCCATACAAGCAACAGGCCTAGAAAGTGGGAGAGGCAATCAGCAGAAGAAGCAGCCCTGCTGAACAGCAATCGAGGAAGTAAAGTGGCGAAGCGCGCCAAAAAACAAGCTCGCAAATAATGGCCTCAAAAAGTAAGGCAAAACAGCACATTAAGTGCTTACAGGTGAACCTTCACCATGCCAAAGCGGCTTCAGATGTGGCAATTAGAAGGTTCACCTCAGACGACCTGGACGTCATTTTTATCCAGGAACCATGGGTGCATGCCGGAGCAATAAAAGTTCTCAACTCAAAACAAGGTAGGCTCATATATAACAATCAACATGAGAGGCCTAGAACGGCCATGTTTGTTAGAAACAATTTAACCATTCTTCCCATCTCAGAGTTTATCTTAGGGGATTTGGTTGCCATACGGGCTAGGGTGCCCTCCCTATCTGGTGAGCATGAGGTGGTACTTGCATCCGCGTACCTGCCGGGAGATGTAGATGAGGCGCCAACATCTGAAGTGAGAGCTCTTGTGGAATTCTGCAACTCCAGAAATCTTGGATGGATCATCTGCTGTGATGCCAATGCTCATCACATTACTTGGGGAAGTACAGGTAACAACAAGCGAGGTGAGTACCTGCTAGAGTTTATTAGTAGTAATAACATAAATATAGCGAATAGGGGTGACGAACCCACTTTCAGGAACGTAGTTAGATCGGAGGTTTTAGACCTCACACTTACTAGCTCTAATCTTTCCTTCGCCATCTCTGACTGGCAAGTTTCAATGTCGGACCACCAATGTCGGACCACCAACACCTGGTCTTCAACATTGAGGGTTCTTTGGGTACTATCCAGTCCTTCCGTAATCCCAGGAGGACAGATTGGGATCTCTTTCGGTATTATGTTGAAGACTCCGCTAACTGCTCGAGGGGGCTTATTTTGAGCACGACACAAATCGATCAGGAGGCGGCTGATATTCAGTGTAATCTAATTTCCGCCTATGAGTTGAGCTGCCCAATGGGGGCAAGGAAAACCAAGCGTGATGTTCCATGGTGGAACGACAAACTTGGGAAACTCAGAACCGAGGCGAGAAGACTATTCAATAGGGCCAAGGATACAGGCAACTGGGTGACCTACAAGGCGGCTCTAACTGGGTACAATAAGGAACTCCGTAGATCTAAGAGGGCAACGTGGCGTAGCTACTGCGAGAAGATCTCAGATCTCCCGAAGCGGTTAGGCTTCAGAAGGCTCTTTCACAAGATCATACGAACGGACTTAGTACCCTGAAGAGACCGGACGGGTCCTATACTGAATCGCCCGAGGAGACCTGTGAACTCTTACTGAATACACACTTTCCGGATTGTGTGTCACCTGAGAGGCTACCTAGGATTCCTAGGACTCCTAGCCTATCTGGGAGGGACATACGACTCGCGAACAGGGTGTTTCAGGAGGGAAGGATCTCATGGACAGTGAGAAAATTTTCGTCGTTTAAATCTCCTGGACCAGATGGGGTGTATCCGTGTCTGCTGCAGAGGAGCATGGATCTTATACTCCCGCAACTGACCAGGATTTTTAAGTCGAGTTTGTTATTTGGTCACGTTCCATTGGCTTGGAACGAAGTTAAGGTAGTATTCATACCGAAGTCTGGGCGCAAAGCGGAACATTAGCCCAAATCTTATAGACCAATAAGTCTTAGTTCTTTTCTCCTTAAGACCATGGAGAAAGCCTTGGACCACTATATCAGGGATGTGTACCTGCTGCGCAAACCCATTCATAGGTACCAATTTGCGTATCAGCAGGGAAAATCCACTGAGACGGCTGTCCATCAAGTTGTCACTATGATCGAAAAGGCACTGGAGGCGAAGCAAATAGCCTTGTGTGCTTTCGTTGATATTCAGGGCGCTTTTGACAACACGTCCTACGATGCGATTAGGACTGCGATGTTGAGGAAAGACATCCCCAGTGTTATCGTTAGTTGGACTCTGGAGATGTTGACCTCTAGAGTCATTACATTCGGCATCGGGAACACTTCTAGGACCATAGGGGCGACTAGGGGCTGTCCTCAGGGTGGTGTGCTATCGCCTCTGCTGTGGACTCTGGTCATTGATGATCTGCTTGAGCAGCTTAATGACCTGGTTTCAGAACCTACGGATATGCTGACGATCTTGTTATTTCTGTCACAGGCTGGGATGACAGGACAATTTCTGAGCGCATGCAACAGGCTCTGAACTTTACCTTAAAGTGGTGCCAGGAGAAGGGATTGACTATAAATCCCTCGAAAACCATCCTGGTGCCCTTTACTAGGAGACGTAAGTTATGTCTCACTGAGCCATCGCTTCAGGGGACGAGGATCTGCTTCTCTGATAGCGTTAAGTACTTGGGGGTTATATTGGATAGGTCTCTGAATTGGAATGAGCACCTTGATATGATCTCTAAAAGGGCCACTAGGGCAATGTTTGCCTGCCAGAGGGTCTTTGGCAAGACCTGGGGCCTTAGACCTCAAATGGTCTACTGGTCTTTTAACACCATTGTGAAACCGATGGTCACATACGCCTCTTTGGCGTGGTGGACAAAGGTTGAACAACTCGGGGCTCAGATGACTCTTAAGAGGATTTATCGACTGGCATGTATTGGCATCACTGGTGCCTCAAAATCATGTCCGACTGATGCCATTGGAGTCATGCTGGGTATTCCTCCTTTGCATATTTCTGTAAAGGAGAACGCGTGCATGGGATCCCTAAGGCTGCGGGAGATTGGCAGCATGAGGAGTGGGGATCTGAAGGGGCATCTTGAGATTGCGAAAATGTTCGCTGATGACCCGGTTATTAGGGTCAGTGACAAGATACTGCCTGTGCAAGTATTTGTTAGGCACTTCGTTGTTGTGATTTTCGACAGGAGCATGTGGTTGAATGGATCTTGGGTACCGGAGGTTGGTGCACAGGTCTGGTTCACGGATGGCTCGAAACAGTCGAACATGGATACGGGGGCGGGTGTCGTCGGACCCGGATTTCAGCGTGCTCTGCCCATGGGCAAATATCCCTCCGTTTTTCAGGCTGAGGTCTTCGCTATCTGTATCTGTGTGGAAGAGTGTCTGCGGAGGAGGACACGGGGGGCCACGATCTACATTCTATCTGACAGCCAAGCGGCACTTGGTGCCTTGAGGGCTCAAGATGTGTCGTCTGGTCTGGTTAAGGAATGTATCGACTCTCTAAATCGTCTAGGACTTAACAACTCCTTGACACTGGGCTGGGTTCCAGGCCACGAGGGGCATTAGGGCAACGAACGGGCTGACTGTTTAGCCAACTGCGGAGCTCGTCGACAATTCATTGGCCCGGAACCCTTCTGTGGCGTACCCAATGGGTATGTCAGAGAGAGGCTCAGAAGATGGAGGGAGTCGGAGTTTGGGGCCTATTGGGCCAGATCGCCTGGGCAACGACAGGCGAGGCTGTTTATATCTCAATCTGGGGAGAGATCGCGGAAACTCTTGTCTATGACGAGGGGCGAACTAAGGACCGTAACGGGTTACCTCACAGGACACTGTGGCCTTAGGTATCAATTGTACAAGATGGGACGATCCTCTACGGATACGTGCAGGTTTTGTGAATTGGAACCCGAGACCTCTGAGCATGTTCTCTGCAAATGTCCGAGGCTCTCCGACAGGAGGGTGCGTTATTTTGGTGATCGAATAGTGACGCCATCGGACGTTTGGAACTGTTCACCTGGTAGGATAATTGGCTTCGTAGGGAGCCTGAACCTATAGGGTGTATTCGCTGGCAGCACAAAATACCAATTTCTGGTCGCGGTGCATAGTGCCATTATAATCTAATCTAATCTAAGTCCACTAGGTTGTTATCATAGATAACACCTTGCTTTGCCTTAAAGTTTAAAATGTAATTTTTATTGGACAACGGAATAAAGTATTAATTTTTTATTTTACAAGCCTTCCATAAATGTTTTACTCAGCGAAGCCGGCTTTGGACAGAATAGAAATATAATAAACATTGCCGTAGTCCGTCTACGCAGAAATACTGTAATATTCACACAATGTTCTTTTGAAAAACGATCTTATAACTATGTAAGACATAGCTCCCACTTTGATTTGAGGGTTAAGACAGAAATATTTTCATTCGTAGTCCCAAAATTTGAAATGGGGATAATGCCATTCCATACCTACCTAAATGTTTGGATACCAACACTAATACATTGTGTTTTATTTTCCTTAAAAGATTAAATTCTTATCCAAAATCAATTATATTTTAAACTTGAAGGCAAAACAATGTCGTCCCCGCGCTAACAATGCAGCGGGCATATTCCCTATTAGTACTAAAAATACATCTTAATCCGCTATGGTTCGGACCATAGTGTGTACGTATCACTACGTCATGGGGATGAGCCCTCTCGGTAGGTTAGGGTGGGTAACCGTTCGTAAAAATTTTAGAAATTTTTTAATTAGTAATAAAAATACATCTTAAGCCGCTATGGTTCGGACCATAGTGTGTACGTATCATGGGGTATGTTGCAAATGGGATACTACCTCATTATAAGAAGGCATGTACAATGCCTCAAGCCGATCTACACATCTTTATTGGGCATCAATAGAATGTGGATTTATCACAATTTCATTAATTATCAGATGTTACTAATCATAAATATAAATGTTTTTATACAAACAAAAACGAATTAAAATTATTAATTATAGGTAAATAAAATCCAAACTCAAACTACGTTGTTATGAAACTTCAAACTCCTTCAGCTAGAGTTTACAGGCAAGGATGTGAATCTGTGATCAACATCACATGAATTCTGTATAATATTCCACATGTTGGTCATTATATAATAAAACTCCTTAAATATTTACAAAACTTACAATGAATAAAAATTTTTAGGCAGAACTACACACAGAAAAAAGAGCATCGTTTTATAATAGTTTAAGAGCATCATGTTATGACTACAATTCGTAGCATTATTATGATACAATTATGATACCGTTTTCGCTATCGCAATTTTCTGGAGTAACGATAGTTAATTCACCGTAGTCCAGTCTGGTATTGATATCGAAAATTATATCGCTAATGATACCATAATTTATAACAATAGTAATATCGGATTTTAAATTTAAAAAAATATCTAAAAATAACGAACCACTAAATATTTTACTATATCGTGTATGTATTTACAATTTTATATAAAAAACAAATTTTTAACAATTTTGCAAGGAACACATTGGGATTATGACGATTTCACTCGTAAAAAATATAGGTGTTGTTCAAAAATCGTGAACATCTAAAAAATATGAGAAAATACAAGAAAAAACATTATTTTTCTTCAATTTTAGCAAAAAAAAAATAACAAATCCCGAAAAGTCCCAAAAAATCGAAAAATAAACCAGGATTTAAAAAAGAAATTCCAGAGATTCGGGACTTACTTAATCCCGAAAATCTCGGGATTTCGGGATTACCCGTTTGCCTTCTCTAATATCTACTGCTGATTAAGCTAAAAAGTGAGATTCCCAATTTTTACCCCTCTTCGAGGAAATTTCCAAAAATCCCGTCAAAACAGATGGCCGCTCTATATAGATGTCAACTCCTGACGAAGAACCCATATACCACATTCTAAGTTCCTCTCTTTAGTGGTTTGGTCTGGCCGCCAAGCGGAGAGTTTTCCCTACGTTAACCCCAATTTTTACCACGTTCCTGGCGAGAAATCCAAAAAATAGCATATAAGTGCGCTAGTTCACTTTCAAATAAACACATATTTTAATTTTCACATTTCTGACCAAAGAGATTTGGGCAGGCCGACAAGGGTGAAACTTTCACCCTTTATGCCCCTCCCCGATGGAATTTCCAAAATCCGATCTTACAGATGTCTTCTTGTCTACAACGGCTTGGCCAGACCGCCAAGGGGGATATTTCTTTTTGCCCCTACCCGTGGGAATTGCCAGAAGTCCCGTCAATACAGATGTCTTCTCGTTATAAGGTACACACATACCAAACTTCAAGTTCCACGGTTTAGTGACCAGGCCGCCATGGGTAAAATTTTCCCAATTTAATCCCTCCCCGTAGAAATTTCAAAAAATCCGCGCTACACATATGTCTACTACTGTTTAGGAACTCACGTACCAAATTTCAAGTTCCTAGCATTAGCGGTTCGGCCACACTGCCATAGTGGAGATTTGTTTCATTTTTTGTTCCTCTCCGTGTGAGTTTTCAAAAATCCAATACAATTTAGATCAATCTAGTCGTGATAAATCACCCACATACAAATTTCAAGTTGCTCGCTTTAGTGGTTTGGCCAGGCCACCAAGGAGGAGACTTTCCAAAAGTCCGCTCTATACAGGTGTCTACTCCTGATTAGGAACACACATAACAAATTTCAAGTTCCTAGCTTTGGCAGTTTAGCTAGGTCGCCAAGGGGAGATTTTTTCCCTTTTTTCCACTCCCAGTAGGAATTTTCATAAATCTCGTCTACACATATCTACTCGTGATAAGGTACACTCATACCAAATTTCAAGTTCTAGTGGTTTGGCCAGGCCTCCAAGGAGAGACTTCTCCCCGTAATGCCCCTTCTCGTAGGAATATCAAAAAATTCGCTCTATACAGACATCTACTACTGATTAGTAACCCAAATACCAAATTTCAAGGTCCTAGATTCCCCCTATTAGCCCCTATTTTACCACGTTTCTAAGCAAAATTCCAAAATTTCTGCTTTCTATAACAAGGGGTATAGTCAGGCCGCTAAGCGGTAGACTTTAGTACCAATTTCAAGTTTCCAGCTCCAGTGAGTGAGTAACGTTATTCTTTTATATTTACATTTAGATCAAATACATCTGTAATATATAAACTGTGATGTTCAAGTAGCAATTTTTTTTTTTTTATAAAAAAGTTTTGGACACTTCTGAGTATAATATACAACAACAGAAAAGCTAATAGAAGAAAAACTGCAATTTAGCTGCATTACATTCGAGGCCATACTTGTGATCGCTAAACGGTCATGAATTGGTGACCGCTTAAAGGCAGAAATTAGTCTAGTTTGATTTGAAAATTAATAGTGTTTATAATTTTTAGAGGAAAACATTTATTTTTCTTCTTAACCTCAACCTTTCGAAATCATTTAAAGTTTTAAATAAATTACACAGGAGAATAAAATCATAACTTTTAAAATTAATAAGATTATGACCACCAATTCCATATATTTCAGGAACGCTTATTTCAATTGCGTACTTTATTTGTTGATCTATGGTACAGGTTTTCCACAAAATGACTTTAAAGTTTGGCGCATGTAAATGCAGTTTTCTATATAAACCGTTTTCACAAGCAAACAGCTTGGCTCCTTTCTGTTGAAATATAAAGACAACCCCTGTATTCTTATTTGAGGTACATATTTGATTCACAAAACTGTGGATTAAACCCACTATTTAGTGGTTTCTCTTATTTTTTTTTAATTTTTGCGGTTTAAGCGAATTCTACGCTAAACTAGCAATTGAATTTAAAAATTGGTTATGCAGTGAAAATAACCTATTAGGAAGAGGTGTGTCAACAAAAAAACAATTATTTTATATGCAAAAGCGCGATTTGTTAAAAATTGTATATGGCAGCATAGCTTGCCGAGATGAACCCAGAATCCAACCTTTAGTATAACATGTGAATGCATTTGAAAAGTATATTTATTTATTTATTTTTATTTATCTCTTAATGTTCAGTGCAAAGAATTAATCTTATATGAAAGCACTGAATGACTGGAATAGTTACAATGAATATAGTTTTAATTAAATACAATTAAAAATTTAAATACTAATACAAAATTAAAATAATTGTAGAAAAACATAAATTGTTCTAACAAGAACGTTAATAAAAATTAAGTAATAAAAAGCTAATTTTTTAGTAATATAATAAATAAAATATGAAATAAAATGTTTTATAAAAAGTTTAATATAACATTTTTTTTAATATTTTAGACAAAAAAAAAAAAAAAAAGGTTACAAGAAAGATTATTTGTAATAATCAAATATAAATTTTTTTAAATTGTGTTGCGCTGCGGACTACCTGTAAATGATGGAAAAGATGATTCCAAATACTAATACTGTTTAAAAAATACTAATACTGTGCCAAAAATCAGCCAAAAATGTTTATATTTGAAAAAGTGTTTCTAACAAAAATCCTACTTTTGTGACAAATATGTACCAAAACAGAGGTTTTCGTTAGGAAAACTTTTGTCACTATATACATTTTAAGCAAAAATGTATGTATTTACATAAATACAAAAAAAATTATTCATAACTTCTCAGAAATAAAAAAAAATAATTTTAACAAAATAAGTCGATAGTGCAGTGTTCAAAACATTTGCAACTCTTAAAGTAATTAACAGGAAATTCAAACAATGGTTTTAACGCTCAGTATTTTGTAGCGTAGCCATTATTTTTTATAACTTCTGAACACCTCTTAGGCATTGGGGCAATGAGCTTTTTAATATATACGTCAGAAATTTCATTCCACTGCTTCTCCAACTCGACGAAAAGTTCATCACCATTTCGGAATACTTTATAGCCGATATTCCGTTTTACAATCATCCACATGTTCTCAATAATTTTCCTGCGGCCAACCTTTTACAACCCCCGCCGTGTGTTTTGGGTCGTTGTCGTGCTGGAAGGTCCATGAGAGTGGCATTTCCCATTCAGCATACGGAAGCATAACTGAACTCAAAAGATCTCTATAGATTGTGGTCATTGTGCTAGTAATGCGGTGAATTGGGCCAATCCCTTTTCCCGACACTCACACACCATAATGTTTCCCACCTCCGTGCTTCACTGTGGCGGTTGTGTATCATAGTCTTCGAACATTGGCTCTTCCATCTGACCCCCGGAGGTTGAATTTAGACTCATCTGAATACAATACATTTTTCCATTGCTGTTGAGTCCAGTTCAAATATGTGCGTCAAAAGTCAAGTCAAGTCAGTTTTCTTGTACATGTATAACTTTTAAGACCATATTCTCGGGCTCTTCTTTTAATGGTGGGAAGACTGGCATCTATTAAAAGTTCAGTTTTAGCTTCTCTGGGAACTGCTTTGGGATATTTTGTAAAACAATTCTTGATTTTCCGATCTTCTCTTACAGTTGTAATACGGGGTCTTCCACCTTTATGAGTTGTGTGGATGTTACCACTCTTAACAAAGCGGCAAATCTTTGATTTTGGAACGGAGTACTTTATAGAAATTTCTTTTTGGGAAAGTCCATTTTGAAAATCATTTAAAACTTTTGATTGAAAATCAGAATTGTATTTATTTCCTGCCATTTTTTACAAAAATTATTCTTAATGTTTATGCTTCCAACATCTTATTACAACTATTAAAGAACAATAATTATAATAAATTTGTTTAAGAAATGTAACTGCCTGAATATCATATTAAAAAGGAATGCGATTACCGTTATATCCTAGCATTTGTTAGTATAAATTGTTTCGTTAAGAGTAAGAATAATGAGAGTTGCAAATGTTGTGAACACCTGCATTTTGAATACATCTATTATTATTAATTTTTTTGTTGTTTTAATTTAACGGAATTAATTTTTTTTATTTGTTTTACATAAAACAATGTACACAGAAAATATTATGGGCCAAAAACACTGCTTTAAACACGCATTTAAAGTGAAGCTTAAATTTAATTACAAAAAAATATAAATTTTAAAGTTTATTCGGTTTAAAAAATAGATAGGACTATTTATAACCATTATTAATAAAACAAAGTTTGTGTAAAATATAAAGTTATAAGAGGAAAAGTTTTATTTTGTTTATAAACTTTAAATAAAAAATACCACAATGCCTGATTGCAGTAAATGCAAGACAGCAATGCGTGGGGAAACGGGTGTAAGATGTATGGGAGTGTGCAATAAGGAATATCATTGTACAACTAAATGTGCCGGAATAGACCAATATTCAGCAAAGGTCCTGGAAGCAAGCAATTATGTGCGATTTATATGTGATGACTGCCTGCAGTACATACAAAATGTTGATTTGGTGCTTAAAGATATTCAAGATGATGTCAATAGAAATAAACAAAGCTTAACAGAGTATAAACATGAATTCAAAATGTCGCTGAAAGAAAATGAAAGTGAAATAAAACAACTACTAGAGGCTATTGAGAAACGATATGAAGAAAGATTAAAAAAAATAGATAGTGCCCAACAATCATTTGAAAAAAATGCGCGAGAAATAAAAAAACTATGTGAAAATGTAAATCAAGTTGAAAATAAAAATAATGAAATTTGCAACAAAATGGAAGAAAACAATATAAAGATGTGCAAAGATATAAAAAAAGCTATAACAGAAATAAACACCAAACAAAGTAAAATGTCATATGCTGATACAGTGCAATCCAAAACAATGATGCCAGATGCTAATAAACAAATGCCATTAATAATAAAACCAAAAGAAAACAAAATGTTGAAAAAACAAAGGAAGAATTAAATAAAAAAGTGAATCCTGTTAATTTAAAAATAACTAATGTTGAAAACAGAAGAAATGGAGCGTTAGTAATTCAAAGTGAAAACAAAGAAGAAAGGGAAAAAATAAAAACTGCTATACAAAATGAATTAAGTGATGATTATGAAATTAAGGTGTCCAACCCAACAGAATTTTATGTAGACATAACTGATATATCGTTTAAATATTCGGAAGAAGAAATTAGTGAAAAAATAAAGAAACAAAATCCAAATATAAACAATTGTGATATTAAAGTAATAAAAACATACGAATATAAAAGAAAAAACAGAACAATATACAATGTTAAAATAAAAATGGATAGTGAAACATATACTAAAGTAATAAGTGCACAAAGGCTAAATATAGGTTGGGAAAGATGTAGAGTTTTTGATGGTACTGATAATCAAGAAATGTGTGTTAAATGCCATGGAAATCACAAATCCAAGGAATGTAATAAAGAACCAATAAATAAATGCATAAATTGTATAAAGATGAATCACAAATTAAACATGGGCTTAGATGAAAATCATGGGACTTATAGCAAAGAATGTCCAGTGTATCAAAATAACTTAAAATAAAAAAGAGAAAAATGGGTTTATCCTTTTAACAATTAAAGAATATATATATTTTATATACAAATGTACAAGGCCTTACAAATAATTTTAATCAGGTAGAAATAATAGCTGCAAAGGAAACACCAGATTTTTTTATATTTTCGGAAACACATATGACAAAAGATATTGCCGAAGATGAAATAACTTTACAAGACTATAACCAACTAGTATCATATTCAAATTCTTCAAGAACTGGAGGCGTAATCATATACTACAAAAAAGAATGGAAAGTTACAAAAAAATTCGAAAAAAGGCAAATTCTAAATATTGGATTATAGCTTGTACAGCAATTCGTAAAAATGTGCACTTGATAATTGTAGCAGTTTACAGATCGCCCAGTGGTTTTGAATCGGAATTCTGTGAAATTTTGCAGGCAACATTAGAAGATTTATGTGAAGAAGCTTGTGATATAATTATAACCGGAGATTTTAATATAGATTGGTCAACAAATAATTTTTATAAAAATAAAATTGAAAGTTCACTGAATGATAATGGTGTTAAACAAATAGTAAATGAATACACCCGTGTAACAAATACATCCAGAACTATAATTGACTATGTTATTACAAACAGCTTTAAGACAACTGTGCAGAATTGTAATCAAAATAAAATATCAGATCACGAAATGATTAAAATATTAATAAAGGATAAAAAACAAAACAGTGAAAATAAAAATAACACTATAAACTTTTTTTTTAAATATAATAAAACCAATTTGCAAGGGAACTAAGTGAAAAAATATGTTTTCGAGAAAATACGAATATTAATCAAAATGTACTAATGTTTGATAAATGCCTGGAGGAAACAGTACAAAAGTTTACTTTTAAAAAAACAATTAATAAGAAAAATAAAGTGAATAAATGGTTTAATGATGAATTACGCTGTTTAAAAAGAGACAAAATAACAAAATACCAAATTGCTAAATTTGAAAACACTACCGAAGCGTGGGCAAATTACAAATCAGTTAGAAATTTGTACAAGGTTAAAATTGAAAATGAAAAATGTAAATACATCAACAATCAAATAAATAATGCAAAGGACCAAAAACAAATGTGGAGAGAAATAAAAGACTTGGTGATAAAGAGAGACCAAAATGTGATAAAATCTGTGATATTTAACAACGTAGAATTTAAGGAAAATATTGAAATAGCTAGTAATTTCAACAAATATTTTGTGGATAGTATTAAGATAATAAGGGACTCAATCGAAGATGTGCAATATACCAGTCAAATGCTTATGGCAAACCAAAGATTCAAATTTAGTGCAATAACAATTTCGGACCTTAAAAATATAGTAAAAAAATTAAAAAACAAACCTGATTACTGTAAAATATCACTAAAAATTATTCTTGATAATTGGCATATAATGGGAAAAATTTTACTTGAAATCGTAAATAAATCATTAGAAACAGGACAGTTCCCAGAAAATTGGAAGGAAACTATGGTTACCCCAGTTGAAAAAGTGGCAAAAACGAGAAAATGTGAAGAATTCCGTCCCATAAATACGTTAAAAACATGTGAAAAGATATTAGAAAAAATCGTAAAAGAACAGTTGGAAAAATATATGGAAGATAATAAATTATTTTCAAAATATCAATCTGGTTTTAGGACAAAATTTTCGTGTGAAACGGCTGTAAATTTTGTTATTAATCGGTGGAAAAACATTGAGAAAAATAGAAAAATCATGGCTATATTTTTAGACTTTAAACGAGCGTTTGAAACTATAGACAGAAAAATATTAATTCAGAAATTATATATGTATGGCATCCAAGGCAAAGAACTCAAATGGTTTGAATCATACACAACAAACAGAAAGCAAGTTACTAAAGTGAATGGAGTAAAATCTGATACAATTATAAATGATTTCGGTGTCCCACAAGGTTCAATATTGGGTGCCTTACTGTTTATCATATACATTAACGATATGCCAAATATATTTGATAAATGCGAAGTTGTTTTATATGCAGACGATACACTCATATACACAGAAGGGTCCACAAGTGACGAATGTCGAGACAATATGATAACTGACATAAATAATGTTAACACATGGTTAAAAATGAACAAATTGAAATTAAATGAAAAAAGACAAAAATGCTAGAAATAAATATGAATAGCCAAACAACATTCAAAATTAACGATAAAGTTATAGAGAAAGTTAAAAATATAAAATATCTTGGATTTATAATAGATCAAGAAATGAAATTTAAAGACCATATAGAATACATATGCAAAAAAATTGGTAAAAAAATTGTTTTTTTTCAAAAGAATTAGAAATAAAGTGTCTATAATGACGGCAATAAATATTTACAATACAATAATTAAACCTCATTTTGAATTCGGATCAACAATAATATATACATGCTGCAATGAATCACAATTGGAAAGATTACAAAAGTTACAAAATAAAGCAATGCGAACTATTTTAAAATGCAATAGATTCACATCAATACGAGCTATGCTCGCTACACTTCAATGGCTTAATATCGAACAACGACTTGAACTCAATACTCTTAGTTTTATACATAAAATTAAACATGGTAATGCTCCAGAATATCTTTGTGAACAAATAAATTATGTCGGTGAAGTACAACCATATCAACTACGAAATGCGGAAAACTTCAGGCTAAGGAAAGCAACTACAACAGCAATGCAAAGATCACTTTTTTATAAAGGACTTCAAATATTTAACACACTTACAAATGATATTAAAACAGAACAAAATTATATTGTATTTAAAAGAAAATGTGTGAATTTTGTAAAAAATAATAATAATTAAAAATTTTTATTTTAGTTTTGAAATATGAATGTAAATGAGAATTTTTTAAAGTATTATAAATACTAATAATAAATAAAATAATAAATAAATAAAATAAATAAAATTGTTGAATATCAATGGCAATTTAAACAATTTTTTTAATTGATTCAATTAAAAAATTTATTGAATTTTCTAATATATCCATACAGTGTTGACAAAATTTTTAAAAATTTGGCATACTATTTTTTTTTTTTATTTTATTTAGATTAAATATTAAATAATCAAACAATGTTTTAATTATATCAATATATTATTTAATTTGTAAATAAAAAGAAAAAAAAATTGCAAATGATTAACTTTTAATAAGTTGAATAGTTTACCGATTTCAAATACACGCAAAATCGTAGTTATTTCACTAGAGTTTGCAACACTCTTTTTGTTGAGATACTCGTGTACGCACGAAAACTTAATTTAGTTTCGTGTTTTATGTGTGGTAATAAAAGTGAACATGTGGATTTAAATAAACCTTATCGAAAATGGACAATTAAACTATTATTTTTGTAAATAATTTAATTTTCAATAAGTATAAGTGTCATTAAACTATCATTTTTAAGTTGTGTATGATTTTTTTAAAAAAGCGATTCAATTACAAGAAAAAGTTCAAGACAAGACAAGCAAAACAAAAATTATGTCTTTACTTTTATTTGTTTTCTTGTAATATATTTTTATATTAAAAAGTTTTGATTTTATTACAAAAAAATAACAGTTTTCAATTAAAACTACCATTGTTTTCTTCTCAAGTTTCAATTAAAGTTTTAATCAATTAAACTAAACTTTTTAATTGAGGTTGTAAAGAAAAACAATAACTCTTTTAATTGATATTATTATTATTTTAATTTAAAGAGTTTTAATAAACTGTCTGCAATTTTTTTAGGTAATACTATCATTTCAGTGGTAGGTGCAAAGTCAATTAAAATATTAATTGATTAAATAAAATTTTTAATTGAAACCCGTTTTTAGTTTTTTCTGTGTATGAAGAATATGTAAAAAATAAATTTTAGTAACTAAGTGTGATTTGAAGAAAATAAATCAACGATAATAAAACAACAAATGCGATCTTAGTTCCAAATGTTTTGACCACTACTGTATATATAATTGGAGTGAGGAAATTTACATTCGATTTTTATTTATTTTTTTAATTCCCCTCTTTTGAAGAATACACACATGGTTCAGTTGATGTCCTTATATACTGATTTCATCCTTGAAATTTTGTTCACTAATGTGTGATATATTCTTTGATAATATATATAAAAACTGGAGTGAGGAAATTTTCCTAAAAATTTTAACTTTTTTTTAAGTTATTCTTTGAAGGATTTACCACGGTACAGTTTGATTTCCATGTACTCTGATTTCGTCCTTAAAATTTTTAAATAGATAAAAGAAAATTTTACTAAAAATTTTTACAGTTTGATGTTGATGTATCCACTTGATGATCATTTAAATTTTGTATGCTTTATCTAAAATTTTTATTTTACAAATGTCTTTGAAATTTATAAAAAAAAAAAGCGCGTGCGCCCCGGTAGGCTAGTTGGTAGCGTGCTGGCTTATCAGTGCGGGGGTTGTGGGTTCGATTCCCACCAGAGGCACTGGTCTGTTTTCGCTATAAACGCGCCGAAGGCCATAGTAGCTAGTGCTCGGTTAGGGTAATAGTATATAATTTGTAATTATATGATTATTAATTAATAAAATAAAAATAAAAAAAGCGGGAGTTTTTATTTAATGCATAATTTTATAACATAAAAAATTTATTAAAACAGAGTAACAAAACGCATAGTCAATTTAACTTGCATACGCCAAAAAAGAGTTTGCCAAAACACGTATTTAATCTCTTTGTTCTATTCCAATCATTCTTGACTCTTTTCCACTCAACTGTGAATGCCGTATAAGCATGCACTAATGCCAAATGTTGCATCAATACTATTTAAAAGCGTTCGTAATGTCGGAAATTATATTCCGACATTACGACATTTTATGTTTTTTATGTTATTTATTAAATTGTATATTAAATGCTCAGTGTATTAAAAACAAACAGTGCAAAGTTAATTTGTTGATCTTATTGATTAATTTAAAAATCTGTGTATGTTTTTGAAATAAGAGATGCATATTAACTTTCATCAAGTCTGTTTCCTATTTGCAAAACACATTTTATAGGTTTTTCTCAATAGCTGAAAGATGTCATTCTCTGCATTTGCTAACTTTTATGCTATTGACGATTTGATATAATTCCGTTGTAAAAATCCTAATATTTTCTCCGAAAAAAATATATATATAAATATAACGGTATAAAACCGAAATTAACCGCTTAATAACCGAAAAGAATTGATTTAACCGTTATAAAAATTTGGATTACGATTGGGGTTACGGGTTTTTTAAATAACGGTTACGGTATTCAATTTTTTAAGCTGTTACGGTATCCTTCCTTGCTTTATACATTCTTTTGGAAGGTTGGGTTTTGCTGGGAACTAGATGTAATATAAGCACATAAAAATAGTAAAATTTATTCCAACGTGCTCCTATGGTTCTTACCTTGTATTTTTCGTATCAATTTCAAGTATTTTGTCCTTAAATTTCCATGTTGAATTTTTGTCATTTGAGTAGCATTTAGCTGTAAGATTTTTCACCAATTTCTATTTCATTTAGACCTAAAATTAAGAAAATATAAAAAATATTTAATAGTATCTACCAAAAAAAAATTAACATTTTAAATATGTGTTGAAGATTTTGTACCAATATACAGTAGACATATATTGCTACAGAAGTGTACTTTAGAGCGGGTCGGTAAAAATTAGCATTGCCAGAAATTTTTTTTAAAGCCGGACATTAGAGTGGATCGAAGAAAATAAAAGTTCGAAACTCGACTTTGGCCAAAGGCGGGTCGGTTGCAATAGACATTAAAAGATTTCGCGTAAAGTTTTAGACAGATCACACTTCATCTTCAGGGACCCCGAGCTTGTGAAAATTCAATTCTTTTTTAAAAATATAGCTTGATGAAAAAATTTTCAAACTTTTAAATTAAATGGAACGATATACTCGTACATATTTTTTTTCTTAAATATGTTTTATTTGATCATAGTAATTCAGATAAAAAATATTGTCTTGCTAGTATACTTGAAATAGTTTAAAATCTGACGCTGAAGAATACCCTTAAATTGTGTATATAACCAACAACTTCAGAGCAGTTTTTTATAGTTTTTTTATATTTTTAAATAAAGTGATTCTCAAGGATCTAAATGTGAAAACATGAAAGATATATCAATTTGTATGTGGTGTTTGGTGCAATTCATTTCCTGGATAATTGTCAATAAATACTTTTTGGAAAATTGTTAATTTAATTGTTTTTCCCACTTGCATTTTTTATTGCTCTAATGGATTATTACTTGTTAATCGTTAACCTGTGTTGACCAGAGCTATAAATGACCCACAAAATTATATTTTCTCACTATTGATATATTAACTATTTAGCCTATCTGGAAATCTGCATTATTTGACATGATATCATCTTTAAACCATTGAATTATATAGATCGTTCTATCGACTCAAATAAAGATTTCATACATTTCTCCAAATTGTATGTGTTTTTTTAAATCAAATCCGAAAGTTCTTAAAAAATCACTGAAAACTTTGTTTCCAAATGCGTGCTTGGCAAACCAAATTAAAATTAAAATATTGCACTGTAAGTAAAGTATCAACTTTGGAAATGACACACTACTGCACACGTAAACTTAAGTTGTGTGGTAGTGTTATCTAACTACCCTATGATCCCTAAGCCCGGTAAACCAGAAAATGAAATTACATCATACAGGCCAATAAATTGTTACCAATGTTATCAAAAGTATACGAAAAATTAATTATTAAACGTTTAAAAACAATCATCGAAGCTAAAAACATTATTCCAAACCATCAATTTGGATTTAGAAACAATCATTCAACAATCGACCAAGTGCATAGAATAACCAACGTCATTGAAAAAGCATTAGAAGGAAAATCTGTTCGGCCGTTTTCCTAGATGTGTCACAAGCTTTCGATAAAGTCTGGCATAATGGATTACTTCAAAAACTTAAACAAATATTTCCAACAAGTTTCTATAACTTACTGCAATCATATTTACAAAACAGATATTTTAGAATCAAACATGTAAATGAATATTCTAATCTTAGAAAGATAAATGCAGGTATCCCTCAGGGCAGTATTTTAGGCCCCCTTTTGTACCTGATTTTTACAAGTGATTTACCAACTCATCCACATTGTGTAACGGCTACCTTTGCAGACGATACAGCAATTCTATCGATTGGAAAAACAATAACAGAGTCTTCCCAAAACCTTCAATCTGGTGTAAATAAATTGATTTCATGGTCCAAAAAATGGCGAATTAAACTTAATAACACAAAGTCTATACATGTAGATTTTACAAACAAAAAAATAAATAGTATACCTTTATATATTGATAACAACAAAATTCCCCGTTCTAATAAGGCCAAATACCTGGGTATGACCTTAGATTCGAAACTAAAATGGAATGAACACGTAAAAACAAAAAGAGAAGAGTTAAAAATAAGGTTTCATAAACTAAATTGGCTTATAGGGAGAAGGTCTGTTCTTACAACTCATAACAAACTTCTCATATACAATCAAATTTTAAAACCCATCTGGACATATGGCATTCAACTCTGGGGTTGTGCTTCAAAAGGTGTTGTAAACATAATTCAACAGTTCCAAAATAAAATATTGAAAAATGCAGTTAACGCTCCTTGGTACGTACGCAATGCTGACCTCCATCGAGATCTCAAAATTAAAACAGTATCCGAAGTAATTTCTGATATAGCAACCACACATGCAGAGAGACTACGAACTCATGTAAATCCAGAAGCACATAACCTGATTTACACTGCTAATTTAGAAAGAAGATTAAAACGTACAAAACCCTCTGATTTAGCAAATCATCAACGCTTAGTTTAAGAAAAACATCTCTTATTTTAGACAAACTGCTTGTTAGCTCTAAGCTAGTTGCAGTAAATGTTTGTATTTTTATGTAAATTATTTTAGTATAATTTTTTTTTTTTAAATAAACTTTTATAAAAAAAAAAAAAAAAAAAAATTCATAATTTTGAAATTCGTAAGAGTTCCATGTAGAGAATAATTTATAATTAAAATACATTTTTAAGAATTTTAAAATAGTTTTTTGAAATACAGCGTTTTAAACCGTGGATTTTGAAAAAATGCATTTTATCTTCAAAAAAATTACATAAGGTGTTAATGAATCCCGTAGATTTCACCGTTAAAAAGAAATGGACGTTTAAGTACGACTACTTTTGAGCAATTTTCGAATATTTTTCATATTTTGAAACTCTATATTTTAAGATCCGCTGGGACTATCAATCCTAATTATTGGTCGATGTTATAGTTATATAACTTACAGTTTCTAAACGAAGTTTGGCTGAAATCGGAAAGGGTGGAGGAAATCAAAAGTTGATTTTGTATGTTTTCACTTATTTGAAGAAATGAAAAATAACATCGAAGTTATACAAAAATTAATTATTTGCTCTTAGTGTAACAACAAGTGTACCTCAAATATTTTGCGTCATAAAATAAAAACGTTTTATTAAAAAAAATTAAAACTGAATATTTTTTTTTGTTTAAAAACTTGTGGAATTTTTGTATTGCCATTATTTGACTTAAAAAGTTTTGGTTTTATTATATGTATTATAAGTTTAAGTTAAAATTTAAAAATAGAAAAGGACATGCCGCTATATGTTTTAGGTACCGTGAAATAACTCCCAAATGAAATAACTCCCAAAAAATGAAATAACTCCCAAAAATTTTCCATATTAAATTGGGATTTATTTCATTATGAAATAACTCCCAATGCGTTAGGACTTATTTCACAATTTTCAGTTAGGAATTATTTCGTTATGAAATAACTCTAGGGTTGCCATATTTGAAAAGTGAAAAAAAAGTACATTGATGGAAAAAAAACAGTACTTTTCAAAAAAAACAGTACATTTTTGTATTTATTGTTAACATAACTTTTACTTCAATACATCACATATTTACTTCAAATAAGTTAATACACCGAACCAAATAGCGTAGGTAAAATCAACAAAAAATTTTTTGTAGATCTTTAACGAAATTTTGTCATTTTTTTTTTAAGATTTAACAAATTTTATTCAAATCAACAAAATTTCGTCAAGTTTACAACCTTTAAAGAAGTAAAATTGACTAAATTTCGTCAAATTGGCTAAAATTATTAGTTTGGACGCCATTACTTTTTGCATTGGGCAGCGTCATGAAAAAAAATTGTGTTTACAAACATCCATTGCTTGAAAAGTAAACAAAGCAAACTTATATATGTACAAAGAAACGAAGTGGAATCAATACAGTTTAACATAGACCTTATATTAATGTTTTCAAAATTGGAAGGAACCATACGATATTTATATTTAAAATATATTATATATTAAATATATTATATCCCATTATATTAAATTATATAAATTCTTATAGTATATTGGTCCTAGTAAAAGGTTTACATATAATCATGAATTATTTTATATAAATATATATGTTATTGCAAGTATATGGAAATATATATGTTTATGTATGTTTATTAGGGTGACAATGAAAAATCAACTTTGGATTTTTGATGATAAATGTGAAGATTCTTTTGCCACTTGGTCTAAAACTTACTTGCTGAAAATTTGAGCCAAATCGGATAACTCTATCCCGTGCACCTTTGAGGTCAAAGTTCAAATTTTGGGAAATATAGTGTATTCGCCTATATTGGAGCTAAAAAAAAAGCTTTTCGATATGAATTATACCGAAATCCAATGGGATTAATGTGCCACATAGTGTTGAACTTGCATGCTGAAAATATTAGCCGAATCGGGTAACTCTATGCCGTGCACCTTTGAGGTCAAATTTCAAATTTTGGGAAATTCTGTATATTTAACTATAATTGATCTAAAAATATCGTTTTTTTAAGTATATTCATTTAAATTTTACAGAAACTGGATGTTTTAGATATTTTTAAAAGTATTTTAAAATATTATGAGTAAATTTAACCCTTTTTTGCTACGGGGGTCAAAACTACACATTTGCTTAAATTAGCTATAAATCCAATATTTAAGAAAAGTGTAAAATATTATTTCTAAAAACGAAAAACTGAAATTTTAAAACTAATATTTAAAAATATATATTTATGTGAATGTTTTTCGTATAGAAGCAAAAGCAGTACATTTTAATTGGAATAAAAATATGTTTTTAATATAAAAAGTAAGGCAACTTGAAAGGTCTTTTTCGGTAAGTTTGATTAAATGTAATCATTTCTTAAATTATTTAAATTCGCATGCTTCGTATATTGTTGTCGATAGTTTTGAACAACCTAAAAATAAACACAATAATTATTTAAATGTAAACGTGGTTGATTACTAAGAAGACAAGAATGGAGCAAAATTGATTATTAATAGGTTTTTTGTTAAAGTTCTGCCTATTATATAGGCTCTAGCTTTTCTAAAACTTCGGGTTCTGATGAGATCTTTAGCCAGATCGAAATACTAGTATCAACCTAGCTAATATGTTTGATTTGCTTTATTTTTGTAAATATACGGAGGTTGAAAGCTCGTTATAAATTGAAAATAATATAAAAATAATCTCGATGTATATAAAAACAAAAAACTAATATAACTGTAAAAAGTAAATTAGTTAAATTTATATATAACTTACTTTGAATAAATATTGTCGCTGCTGTTCATCTTTTGTGATCTTCTCATGATAATCTTCAACAAGCTTAATACCTCGTTCGGCGCAGTCATTAACAACCTTTAGTTTTGAATAATAAATTTTCCTTTTCTATAATCTTCACAATCTTTCCAGCTACTTGGGTCTTTTTGTAAAAAATCCATTGAAATTTGGAATCTCTTCAAAACACTTTTCGTGTTTTTGGATACAAGGTCAATCAAAATTGATGAATTATCTTTAGCGAAGAAAGTATTAAGATTTTCTTTTTAAATTAAAAACTTTTTCAAAATTTCTTCTTCCTCAAGGTTTTCTTCTTCCATAAAAGTCAAAATTTTTTTAGCCATTTTGTTTTTTGTTTCAAAGTCTATTCTATCATCGAATAAACTGAATGCTACGCATTCTTCATTAAGGTAATATAGATGATTAATAAACTTTGTTATGGCTCTATCAGCAATTTGTGTATTTATTTTTTATAATCTTCTAAATTTCTCAAAAATAATATGTCGTTTAAGGGAGCTTGCTCCGCTTTATCTGAATTGAACCAGAAAAATGCATAGCACTTTATAACAAAACCTGCAACTTCAACTAGACCATTTATTTCCAATTCTGTGATTTCTGGGAATTGATTGCGAAACATCAATATCTTAAGGCAATATATTCCCTTAGCTATCCATCTAGCTAAATGAAGAGCACCGGGTTTAAAAAATTTTATGCCACTAGAAGGAAGGACTTCGACCCAGAAATATGATAATCAATTCCAGGAACTCTTTGTAGTCATTTCGTGGAAAGTCCTCTTTAACTTTTATATTTGCAAAATCTAAAATTTTAGCGCAATCATCACCTACTATTTCTTTTATTCGAGGTATTGCTAATCCCGTCATATACTCATCCTTTCTTACGTTCGACCATTGTTTTTTGAATTTTGTAAATAAGCTGACTTCTGGGCCAGTCGAAGAACAAATTTTTGTTTCATTAAAAACAGCTGCTAAAATTATTTCAAACACATGGTGTCTGCATCCTAGGAACAAAATGTCTCTACGTATTTTTTTTTTTCTAATATATTGCAGGCCCCTTTAAATTTGCCAGTGTTTGAGGCGGTTGTGTCAAAGACAAATGCCTCGATTCTATCCAAAACTTGATACTCTTCTAATGAATCATATACTGCAGATGCTATTTCAACGCCAGTTCCAGCCGGTATATCAAGAATATTAATTATTTGTTCAAAATCGGGAGCGGTTGAAATTATTGACAGTCGGTCTTCGTTTTTTCCTGATATGCCAGATAACAGTTTTGTATCCCAGTGTATCGTTAGTGGCTGAGTATTGGATTGAAGTTTTAACCCGATTCGAGTACTATGTGCTTTTCTGAATGCATCCCTTTGCTGATGAATAGACGTGCGGTTAATAACATACTCTGATGAGTTTAATCCAACTGCATCCAAAACTGCAATAAGCATGTGAACAGTATCTCTAGAGCTTAATTTTAATTTATCTAAAACTGGGTAAAAATGGGTAGTTTTGACCCTAGTAGCTAAAAAGGGTTAAATTTACTCATAATATTTCAGAATACTTTTAAAAATATCTAAAACATCCAGTTTCTGTACAATTTAAATGAAATTTAAAAAAACGATATTTTTAGATCAATTATAGTTAAATATACAGAATTTCCCAAAATTTGAACTTTGACCTCAAAGGTGCACTGCATAGAGTTTCCCGATTCGGCTAATATTTTCAGCATGCAAGTTCAACACTATGTGGCACATTAATCCCATTGGATTTCGGTATAATTCATATCGAAAAGCTATTTTTTTAGCTCCAATGTAGGCGAATACACTATATATCCCAAAATTTTAACTTTGACCTCAAAGGTGCACGGGATAGAGTTATCCGATTTGGCTCAAATTTTCAGCAAGTAAGTTTTAGACCAAGTGGCAAAAGAATATTCACATTTTTGTTTAAAATTCTGGAAAAAAATTGTTCCCATATATTTCATTGTCGCCCTAATGTTTATATATAAAAAATGTTTCCTCCAAATTGTTTAATTCGATGCCACATATAATTACATCTTATTACATATCGACCTATATATAATCGTATATGTCATATACAATTATATATGGTTAATCTAATTGTGTACGAACACATGTATAATTAGATATAACACAAATCAATAACATATAGTGTAATATCCAAGAAAAAAACATTTATTTCAGTTTTGATAACTCGATGTATTGACCTACTCTTAGTTATATATCGTTCCATACCAGAAAACTGTATATCTGATTTTGTATAAAACTATATATTGCAGCAGGCCATATATTAGCCTGTCCCGAATTTAAAAAATTGCGAATTTTAGGTATTATAGGTATAGGTATTATTGAGGCGTTTATGGATAAAAACCAAACAATTTTTTGAGGGTACATACTTATAATTGCTACGCGCGGTCTTCGTAGTGTATTTTTAAGATTTTTGAGTAAAGAAGAGTTTAAAAGTTTGGCAATGTTGAGCATATTATGTTAAAAACATTTATAAAATTTCCATATATTAATTTTTGTCCACCACAGCATCATTGAGTTTAAAACTAGTAAATTTATTACTTCACTTAGAATACTATGTAGTTAAAGAAAACTGCAAATGTAGTTAAAAACAAATGAAATTTCACTTAATGAAAGGACGACGAAACTGTATTACAACCAAAACAACTATATATTTTTAAAGCAGGAGTTCCCTGAGTGTTGTTTTAAATTGAAAGATGTAGTGGACCAAAATTACTATATGCCAACTTAATAAATATATTTTCAAAAATATGCTCAGCATTACCTAACTTGAGCCCTATTTTGAACAAAAATCTAAAAAATACGAGTAGCGAATTACAAGTATTCTCGATTTTTTCCCCCACATAGTAAACTGTATTATACTAATCATTTGAACTCTATTATGTTGAATTTTACACTTTCTGGAAACCCTAATGTAATAATAATAAGTTTCTTTATTTACATAATCTTTACAATTCAGTTCAAAATACATGCAATTGTGATTTTACGTATAATAAAGAGTAAAAGTTATCGACAATGTTTATAATAAAACGTTTGTCGGCAAAAGGTTTTGGTATTCAATCTATCTTTAGAGCTATTTTCAAATATTTTACAAGTTTTTTCCCATCTTCTTCTTCTAGTCCATCTAGTATACAATGAATTTCAGCTTCTTCCAAAAAGGTTTTCCAAAGATGCGAGTTCTAAATTCTTTTAACGCTGGGCATCTTCCGTAAAAATGTTGCATTGTTTCATGTTCTTGCAGATTACACATTGTACAAATCTTCCAGCTTTCATTTGCGTTTTCATTTCCATGGTATCTGTTAGCATTGAGCCTTATCATTCCACTTCTTGCCTTGAACGCCCAGGTGATTTTTTCAAGATTATAGTTTTTGCTATTGTATAGTTGCGATCTTGCGGGATTTAAACATTTATAACTTCTAGTACTATGTTGAGCTTGTTGTATTCTTTCATTCCATGAATTAATTTTCATACAACTTAAAAGATTTGAACTGAAATATTTCCATTGCGTTTCAGTGAAATGGTTGTCGGGCCATTGCAAATTAAATTTTAGAGCCAACTCTTTTAATTTATTTACATACAATAGTTCTTGTCTAATTAATATTTTTGATAAAAAATTTGGTAAACGGTTTTCATTGTGTTTAAGTAAAGCTTTACTAATATATTAGAGATGTAACGCCATCGTATAAATATGGTTGTCTTCAGCATTAGTTTCTAGTGTCCGACCGAACAGTTCGGCCAGAAAATGCATTTGGTCTGTATTCGGTATTTTAAAGCATTATGGACAAATTTGGCGGATGGAAAAATGTTTATTGGGCTGATTAGATGCTATTTTGAGTGTCAAACTTGAAGAAAAGTCTTTAGTTAAGCAATGAATTCACTGTTCGGCCTCAGAAAGTTCGGCCAAATTGAAAATAGTTCGGCGGCCGAACTTTTACTTTATAGCTAAACTTCGGCTTTTCTCTTAAATTTTATACACAAAATCGAATTAAATCGGCTCAACAAACATGTTTCCAATACCAAAATTTGTCATCATCGCCTCTAGATATCAAAAAACCGACAAAATATAGATTTTTGGCCGAACTGTTCGGTCGGACACTATTAGTTTTCTAACATAAGAATATAAAAAAAATAACGTTGTTAAAGAACCATTTTTCATAATTAGTAAGCCTCCCCCATTTCTAAATACAACTTCTTCTTTATTTGCCAATTCGTTTTCCGAATTTTAGCGACCAATACAATTGAAGTAGTTTATATTACATTGTATGATAAATAATTTCATAAATTTTTCATAATTTCTGCAAAAGCGTCCCTATTTCTCGCCTCGCTCAGGAGATTACCCACATCTCGGATACCAGTCCATTCTTGTGTGTTATTAAGCCACGTAGTTTCTTTTCTTCCTCTAGTAGATCTACCTTCAATATTAGCTTTCGTAATGGTTTGTAGAAGCTTATATTTTGGGTTCCTCATAATGTGACCCAAGTATGCTGTTTTTCTTATCTTTATAGTGGCTAAGAGCTCTCTATCGCGGTGTACTTGCCTTAGTGCTTCGTTGTTAGATATAAAGTGGGTCCATGGTATTTTCAGTATTCGTCGGTAGATCCACATTTCGAAGGCTTCCAGTCTTTTTGCGTCGACTGCTTTAATAGTCCACATCTCCGTTGCATATAGGAGTACTGACCATACATATGTTTTGACGAATCTAAGTTTTGTTTCAAGGTTAATGTCATGGCTGGTGAGAACTTTCTTATATTTAAAAAATGCTTCTCTTGCCATTTCAATACGGCATCTTATTTCTTTTGAACCGTCCCAGTGGTCATTGATTGTAACCCCCAGATACTTAAAGCTCTGTACTTTATCGACATAGGAGTTTTGTATTCTTAAGGTGGTTATGTTGTCGTTATTTTTTCTGCTTACAATCATATATTTCGTTTTTCGGATATTTATCTTCAGGCCATATGCTTCACTGTATGTAGTCAGTTTGTTAACTAGATCTCGAAGTCCAGACATGCTATCAGCCAGTAAGATGGTGTCATCGGCATATCGAATATTATTGAGGAACATGCCGTTCATATATATTCCTTTCCTCCTGAAAGATTCTTTCGGAGTAGATATTAAATAATATAATAATAATAATAACTATCTCGGACTTATTAAGTTTTACTTCTAGGTTCCAAGATGAGCAATAAGTTTCAAAGTTTTTAATCATTTCTTTTAACACTTCGGCATCATCAGCCAGCAGAACTATGTCATCTGCATATAACAAAAGACGAATATTGCGATCATTTCCGGTTTCAAAGTAATTTTAAATTTCTTCACCATTCCAAATAGCTAATTGAGTTTTGCGATAAATAGCTTCCAACATTGGATACCCTAATGTGCATTAAAAAGATTAACGACGTAACTTTTTTGAAAGCTGCAAAAAAGTAATGTTTCTTAATATTTTTTTATGGACTTAACGGATATGATAGGATGATCATATATTTGTATGAAATTGTAAATACTTTTATTAGGATTTCCAATTCGATTAATCGATTAACCAATTCCTCGAATAATCGCCACGGATATAATAGGATGATCATATATTTGTATGAAATTGTGATTACTATTGTTAGGATTTCCAATTTGGTTAATCGATTAACCGATTCCTCGAATAATCGCAACTGATATGATAGGATGATCATATTTTTGTATGAAATTGTGTATACTTTTATTAGAATTTTCAATTCGGTAAATCGATTAACTGATTCCTCGACTAATAGCCTCTGTTCCGGTTAATGCCGAAACAAATTGTTTAAAACTCAAATAATTATTCGACCCGAATAATCGGTTAAAACAGGTGGATTAACCGGTTAAAAATTTAATATAAATATTTCCTTTATTTTTCATAAGTTTGGCTGACATAATGACAAGAAAATCTTTGAAAAAACAAACACTTATTAAAATTCCATCAAATTATTCTAAAATAGAGTAAAAGAGTTCTTTAAGATATATTATTTAAAGGTTTTTGCATTTACTTTTTGAAAAACACAAATAAAAATATTGAAAATTACACAGGCCGACAAAATCTAGAGTTCTATAGTTTTAAAAAAACCCATTTCTTGCTTTATTCGAGACGTTAAATCATCGCGAATTATAAAAGTCCTGTCTGGTGCCTTCAAAATTCAGTTTTAACCATTACAAAACATTCTCGGAGAAATCGTTCGCTGAAATTTATTTGTGTGGTATTTATGGTAATTTGGTATTTGCGGTTTTTGTCGTAATAGCGAAAATGCCATACCAATGAATTTCAGCGCATGATTTCCCCAACAAAAAATAAATCTATTAGAAAGGATAAACCTGAATTAAAAGCAACATATCAAATTTTGAGAAGATATAAATAGTTTTTTGAATAAAGCTTAATTCGCGATGAAATGGTACTTTTTTTAAACATTATGTTCAGACATTTTGAGAACCTGTTGAAATGAATAAATTCTTAGGTAAGATTCAAATTCAGCGAACAACAAAACTTTATAAAAATACTCTAGTCTCAAGTCTAGTTTTTTTCCTGTGTTATTTAGTAAAAAAAAAGTGGCCATTATCAAATCTACTACCATTAAGGATTTACTAAATTTTTTTTTATTTATTTAAAATTAAAAACGTTTAAAATTTTTTCTTTGCTCAAATAAAAAAAGTCTATTAAAATTACAGAAAAACTAATTATGTTTGAGCCAGCAGACTGTTTAGCTAATTTTAGCAAAACGTGTCTGTAACTATTACTAAAAATTCGTAATGTTTTTTGTTTATTAAAATATTGCATTTTTTTGTATTTTAGATTATAAAATTCTTAACTTGAAACAAAACTCTAAATTATGAAATTGGAAATTAATAAAAATTATGCTAATTTTTGCAAACCGGGAGCAAGTGAAAAATTTTGTTAAAACCAGCAACAAAAATTCATAAAAATTGTAAATAAAGAATAGAAAAAAAGTTTACTAAAAAATTATTTTGTACTAAATATTAGTACAAAAGCTGTAAATTAGGATATAAAACGTTTTACTAATTTTTCTACCAATTTTTTATTTGAGTGTACTACTTTCACTTTACTAATAATTAAAAAAAACAACGCATACCCTTGTTTTAAAGGTCCAGCCCTGATATTTTATAAAGCTTTGTGTGTTTTTTTATTATTACAAAAGGAAAAAGAACTCATTAAGTTACATTAAACGATTAATCGATTAACCGGTTAATCCATTTTATCGTTTTTTCCAAATAATGCCCTAACCGGTTTACCGCCTTGGTCGAATAAGTGGAAACAATACTTCTCCTACAATCATATACAAAAATATAAAATTTAGTGCAATTTCACTAGACTAAAACTCGGATCTAATTATATTTAGATGTGTTAGGTTACATAAAATCATATACAATTATAACAGGTCAAAATCCGGATACAATAATATCTGGTTATTATATAATTATATCTATTTGTATCGGTTTAGATATAAACTGTTACAATTAGATGCAAAACTGCTGATACAATTATATCGGGTCATAATTCGAATATAATTGTACTTGACATATATCTAATTGCATCAGATTAGATCTAAACCCATACAAACAGATACAATTATATGGGCCCATATTTCTGATAAAATTTTATAAGATTACATATAGCGTCACATAGACATTGATATGTCTACATAAAACTACATATAAATTTTTTTAAATCTGGGGATCTTTTGGTTAAATTTGATGAGGACAAAATTCGGACGAAACTATATCAAATCACTTCTAATTGTATCTAAATTATATATTATATCCAATGCCATTTTTAGGATGAAATTTTATAGAGCTACGTGTGTGGAAATATTAAAATAAATAGAACTATATAAAGTTCGTTTAAAATATTTATTTTTTAAAATTGTTCGAAATTTTAATTTGACCATTTCACGCTTCTATTCTTTATTCATCTTTAATATTCTTTAATTTCAACATGTTTTCATAACATGGAATAAAGAGTTAAACTAAAATTACAACTCAAGTTGTTTTAAAGTTGTTTTAAAGCTTTACATGTAATATAATGACAGAAAACTTACTTTACTACTTAATAAGATTAAGTTGAAGGAACCACATTTATTTAATAGAAAACATCTCGCACCCAACTGATACGATTACGAGTCGCATCACATTTTCTGTCAAACGTTTGCTTAATTAGAGACACCTGATGAATAGATTGGTATCTGGGAAAATGCATTTTTCTCTATGTTGTAAAAAAGTAATTATCAATTTCTAACAAATAGCTGAATTTTTTATTATAAGAGGAAAATATCTAGTTTACGGGCATAGCACAAAAAACCTGCAAATTTGGGTTAAAATAGGTGTTTAGGAAAAGAAATATTTTGAGTCGAAGATAGATATTTCATTTAATGGATATTTATTTAACTTTTGCATGCGTTGTCGGAACAAAACAAAATGGGTGTCATTAGAAAGGTTTTTTAACGACCTTTAATTTGATATAATAAAATATAAAAAAAATATTACCCCATTGCAGCCGAACTCATGATTTTCAGTTCTTGAACTGGCACTTTTTAAAAATGAACTCAAATATTGTAGCCAAGACTTCAAGCTTTAATTTAAGGTATCACAGTATCCAATAGTTTAAAAAACACCGTCTATATTCAGGTTTAAAGTTTTTTTTTTTTTTTTAACAAGTTAAGGTAATTTTTTCAATGAAATTATCTTGATTCACACGCTATCCAACCATACTATCTATATCTACTATTTCCTAGTATTTTGTAATTTTCAAAAGAGAACTTACAATAATTTCACTATTCGTATCACCAATAACGAGAAATAGTAGTTATGTGTGGATAGCGTGTGAATTGCCCTTTACTCAAGAAATTAGCTTGTTTTCTGTAGGTAAATATTGAGAAAATGGGATTTTTTTCTAAAAAGTTCGGTTAAAGCATATTCTTTTATACAGTTATATTATCACAGATCACAGTACGACACCAAAAAATTAAAAGTTTTTCATATAGAGCAAAATTAACAATATAAAATACTTTGTTCAATTGACACATAAATTAACCACTGACGAGTCCCAGGAGGGGGACGAAACTGCGGCAGTCTGGTGTATCCCTTGTGTCCGTAAAATTTTTCAATAAAAATGTTTTCTTCTTCTTCTTCCTGTAAAGAGACTAACTAAAGAAATATTCTACAGTAATTAATATAAAAAATTAATTACGATTGTCATTGTCTGACGGTTGCAAAACACTTTCTAACATAAAATTTGAATAAACTTGCTTAACGGCGACTCAATCTCTAACCTACACTTGGTATCCAACTATTGTATGTGAATAAAGCGCATCATAAAACGTGATAATTACTTGTGAAAAAGAGATAGGATTAAGAAGAAAAAGCATTCTAGTTGAGAAATGAATTGTGCATTGGTATTAGCTAATTCTGTCTCTTCTGATCAAAACAATACTTGTGTGTACGTAGTGTGACCAAACTCCAATTTAGTCGCAGTCAACGCTGTGTCGATCGTGGCTCAACTGGTTAAGAGGTGAGATTACGATGCATAGCTTGATGCTAAGACCGTGAGTTCAAATCACAGTACGACACCAAAAAATAAAAAGTTTTTCATATAGAGCAAAATTAACAATATAAAATACTTTGTTCAATTGACACATAAATTAACCACTGACGAGTCCCAGGAGGGGGACGAAACTGCGGCAGTCTGGTGTATCCCTTGTGTCCGTAAAATTTTTCAATAAAAATGTTTTCTTCTTCTTCTTCCTGTAAAGAGACTAACTAAAGAAATATTCTACAGTAATTAGTATAAAAAATTAATTACGATTGTCATCATCTGACGGTTGCAAAACACTTTCTAACATATTATTTTTTTGTTTTTATGCATACAAGAATGGAGCAAAATTGATGATTAATAGGTTTCTTGTTAAAGTTCTGCCTATTATGGAGGCTCTAGCTTTTCTAAAACTTCAGGTTCTTTGCCAGATCGAAATACTAGTATCAACCTAGCTAATATGTTTGATTTGCTTTATTTTTGTAAATATACGGCGGTTGAAAGCTCGTTATAAATTGAAAATAGTCTTTTATAATTTGACTTTTAATGGATTAGTGGAAATGGAAGTATTATATCTTAAATGTAAGGTGCTTCAATTAGTTTCCAAATAATATGTATTTTGTTTCGATCCGATTGAAAATGTCGCAACTACAGAGAATTTAAAAATCCAAGTTTTGGATGACCATAAAATTAGAGCTCAGCATTAAAAGTTCTGTTGACCGTGACTTGAAACTAATCCGAGTTATGTCCGTAAACTAGAGTTTAGCCTTAAAAATACATTTATAGTAAAAAATAGTAAACTTAAAAAGTATGCAAGAATTGCCAAAAACGAATTGATTGTAAATAGAATAAACTGAATTATAAAATTTGCAGTTTTCACGGCAAAACCAATTTTAAGAAAAAAAACTAGTAAAATTAGTAAAAACTAGAATGTAAAGAAACACACGTACTCATTTGCCTCATTTAGATAAAAACTTCAAAATAAACGATTTCCTCCAAAACATTGGCGGCGCGGGTGAGCAGTCAGCAGCATCGTTCGGCTTGCTTTTCTGCAGTATACACACGGCAAGAACAATAAGCATAAACAAACCGTATATACACCTCGATACTCTTTCCCCTTTAATCATTTAGGTTCAACGATAAAAAAATATAATTCATATAGGGCGTCGGCAATTAACAATTCTTTTCTAAACCCGATATTTTAAAAATTATTCTGAATAAAAAACACTAGTGCAAAGAAGTCTTAATTACCTTGTGCTTGTGCAGTTTTACTCTCACATTTGACTAAAAATATACTTAAATATATTATATTTATTGATGCAAAGAAAAAGAAACTACGGGCGAAAACATGTTTTAAATTGCATTTTGCTTAGCATTATAGTTGCAATATGTTTATTAAAATCACTTTATAAATCACTTTACATTAAATAAAAACTGTATGATATTCACTTTTATGGCATATGACAATATTTAATGTATATACCACATTAAATTACCGAAAATATTTAAAAAACATTTCTTGTTCGCAATATACCGATTAAACTGCTTTACAATTTTTCTACGCCAGTACGAAAATATCAACCATGAAAAGTAGTATTTGTATATCATATTTCGGCGAAAGCGAATTAAGGCCGTGTCTACAAATGCAATAAATTACAGCATGCAATTTAAAAATTAATATTGATGTATAATCTACATTTGCAAAATGTGGCATCACCTTGTGGAGAGAAACATGTAAACAAATTTATTATGCCAATAAAATGGCATTTTTTATAAAAAAAAAATAAATTCAGCATCCAGTTATTTTGTTTGCGGAGAAGAAAATTTGTGCAAACAACTTTTATGTGGAGACGGGAAGAATAGAAAGAAATGGCATGCTTCCAAAGGTGTCATACAGGCTTAATAGACTCGGCCATTAAGTGACCTCTCTTTCTACACCTTTTACAATTGTAATTCAGAAAATATCAATTAAAATTCAAAATTTCCATTTGAAATTCAAAAAATATCAATTGAAATTCGGAAAATGAAATTCAGAAACCATCATTTGAAATTCATAAAATATCAATTGAAATTCAGAAAACATCATTTGAAATTCATAAAATATCGATTGAAAATCAGAAAATATCATTTGAAATTCAGAAAATACTAATTGAAATTCACAAAAACATCAATTGAATTTAAGAATACATTAATTCGAAATTCCAATTAATATTTTTTTTTTGAATTGCAGTTGCAAAAGGTGTAGTTGGTTTGATATGAATGTACTAGGTCATCCTTTCAGTTCAATCAATTTTTGACAGTTTCGTTCAATCGGTAATGTGACAATCTTTTAGATCGTGTGTTTGATGATTTTTTAACGAACTATTCATATTTGACATTTTGCTATCACTATTAAATAATAAAAACAAAATTTTATTAAAATAAATGTATTTAAAAATGTATTTATTAATTAAAATAAAAAAATTAAGAAAAATGAATTTATTTATTTATTGTTGATTTCCTGCACAACAAGACTAAGCTTTTAATTATAGTACAGGATTTTATATGTGTATATAAATATTGCCAGATTTAATTGAATTAAATTAAACTAAAGATTAATATTTAATACATATAATTAACATTTAGGCTTAAGTCTAGTTTAGGGGCCTCGCTCGGATTTATTTCAAATTTTCACCATTAGTAGAACTTTTAATGCTGAGCTCAAAAATACATTTTTTTTTGTCGGCGACTCTCGGTTCCCGAGCTATGGACTTCCAAAGTTTGAATCTTTGCATCTTCACCATTTCTGATCGGATCAAAACAATATACATATCATTTGAAAGCTTATTAAAGCACCTTTCATTTGATATATAATACTTCTAATTCCATTAACCCGTTAAGCGTCAAATTAAAAAAGTCTGTTTTTTAACCGAATTTTTTAGACAAACCTCGTATTTTCTCAAAATTTGACTATTATAAAGGTACGATACAAATAATATTTATTTGTAGCTAAGATTTCAAGCTTTAATATGATATATAATATTTCACTTTAAACCCTTTTAACACCGTAGATATTAACATTTATATCGTTATTTAATTTCTTCATTTTTGTACTTTGTTCTTATATGTATATGTAAATTAATAACTTTGTTAAATTGCTAATTTTAGAAACAAATACACTTTTGTAAACACGCCGAAATTTCTGCAGCCCGGGCGAAGCCTCAGCGAAGCCGAGAATTGGACTGATGGGAGTAAAAAAACCCCTAAGCCCGGCCGAAGGCCGGTTACACAGAAAAACTTTGCTCGGCATATGTATATATAAATTAATAACTTTGTTAAATTGCAATTTTTAGAAACAAATAGACTTTTGTAAATACGCCGAAATTTCTGCAGCCCGGGCGAAGCCTCAGCGAAGCCGAGAATTCGACTGATGGGAGTAAAAAAACCCCTAAGCCCGGCCGAAGGCCGGTTACACAGAAAAACTTTGCTCGGCATATGTATATATAAATTAATAACTTTGTTAAATTGCAATTTTTAGAAACAAATAGACTTTTGTAAATACGCCGAAATTTCTGCAGCCCGGGGCGAAGTTATTGCCACTTTTTTTCCCCCCAAACTTACCTATTTTAACTTTAATTTCGGTTTTTTTTCTGAGGCGAGGCCCGTAAACTACATTTGTTCCCCAACTTTAACCATTAATAACTTTTTTATTATAAGAGATATAGTAACACATTATACCTTAAATGAAAGCTTGTAAAATGGGCTATAATTTTCTATAAATTTTTTATTTACATATATAGACGTTTTTTTGAATAAACAGATATGTTATACAAAAAAACTAGAATAAAAAATGAAAAACTTAAAACTGGGCTGTAATGGGTTAATTTATGAGGACATATTGTACCTCATTAGAAAGATATTTTAAAGAGCTTTCATATGACACCCATATTGTCGTGATCGAACTTGTACTTTTGAGATAATCGTTAAAAACTATTCCAACTTTAATGCCCATTTCTGACGCAAGGGGGCGTCGCCGACAAAAAATTTTTTTTTTGTTGAAATCAGCTCAAAAAGTACTATTCAGGGTAAAAAAAAAAAAAAATCTGAGCGAGGCCCCTAAACTAGACTTGTTCCAACATTTATAATAAGAATAAAAATTTAAAGATAAAAAAAAATAAATAAATATATATAAAATTTAAGTAAACACAATAAAATGAATTAAATTAAGCAAAATATTTAAAAAGATCATTCCTAAAAGACATTGCGTTGCTGTTTGTTTGTTGGTTATATGGAAGAGCATTCCAAAGACGAATAGCGTTAATGAAAAATTGCCATTCAGAAACCAGGCTTCGGAATAATTATCCTTTTACCCCTTGAAGATCTAGCAAATCTTATTTTCTCAAATAGGTATTTCGGCGTTTCGGTAAAAACTACTTTATGCAAAAACAAAAGAACCCTTATCTTAAGAAGGCTTTCAAAAGAAACACCATAGAGTGTCTTCGAAAATGTTGAAACTTGGTCACGCTTTTTGAGTCCATGAATATATCTTATAATGTTATTATATAAGACTTTAAGTTTTTTCGTACTAGCGAAATCACAATAAGAAAACAACTCGCATCCGTATGTAAGGCTTGGAATCAAGTAAGCTTTAGCAAGAAGTATTCTTACATTCAACGGTGTAAAGTATTGGATGGACCACAGAGTTCTGAGTTTTATATAAATTTGTCCCACCAGTGTATTAATATGGCTTGACCAAGTTAGGTTGCTGTTGAAAACTAATCCTAGATTTTTTGCTGTTTTTACGATGTCAATTTTCTCGTTGTTTATTACGATATCCTTTTCGATTAGAGGTGTTACAGTTTTTTTGTGAATCACCAGACATTTTGATTTTCGTGGATTTAAGCACAGACCATTTTGAGATGCCCAGCGATGAATGTTGCTTAGGTCGTAATTGAGTTTGTCAACATTTTCATTGATTGATTTTGATGGACTACTAAGGTACAATTGTACGTCATCTGCATACATGTGGACACTGCAGTGAGATAAATGCTGAGGGAGATCATTAGCGTAAATTGAAAAAAAGTATTGGCCCTAAAATTGATCCTTGTGACATGATCTGTTTTATGTGATTCTTTTAATTAGGATTTCAAATTTACTTTAAAAAATAAGGTACCTGTTCAAAAAACTTAAAAAATCACCTCGCTAGAAAATAGCTATATTGTAAAATTATTCAAAACATTTAGCTATAAGTCTCAAAATTTATCAAAGTTTTTAAATCTGTTCAAAAATTACTAAAAAAACAGCTAAATTTTTCGAACTTTTTAAAATTTTCTTCAAATGTTAGATATTAATCGCTTACTTTTTCAGGGTTTGTTTAAAACTTTTGCGATAAGTCGCGAAATAATTATAACATCAAAACCAATAAGGAAATATATGCATAAAAAACGAGAAGAAGAACGTCAAAACTAATTTGGAAAAAAAATCGCTAAATTTGCCGCTGATAGCTAATTTACATTATAAAAATTTTGCGTAGATTTCAGTGTGAAATTCAATTCGAAATCAGAATCGTTTACGTTAGCAAATATCGCATCTGATTGGATTTCGATTGTACAACAGAGTTTTTTTTTTGTAAACAAACTAACCTTACAAAATAAGCAGAACTAAAAATTTTTCCAAAATGCATTTATTCAATGGCGGAACACAAAATGTATGTACATTATGAAATATACAATGTTATTTTGCTAATGAAAGTGTTTTTAGATAGGGATGATCAGTTTAGTGTAAAATATTTAATGTGTGGTAAGAGGTCTTGCCGTCGCCATTTTATGATTTTTCTTGGTCGAAAACAAACAAAAGTTGACGTATTCAGCTTGTAATACTTCTTTCAATGAACAAAAAGCCTTTTAATTTGTTATTTTTTAGTTTTTCAAATTTATAAAATGTATTTTTTCATTGTATTTAATCTCATAAGCAGCTGATTAATGTTTATATATTTTTTTGCAAAAAAACACTAATTTTCTGCAAGTAAGGGAAAGTATAGTAATGTATTTTGTATTTCTGCACATATATTTAGGTTTCGCTGAAATCTTGACTAAATTGGGATTTTATTATGTATGGGAAGTCTGTTTAAAATCCCTAATTTTTATTAAATTTCGGTCGTGAATTTAAGTGAATTTGGAACCTATTATAAATTCGCTATAAATCAGTTTTACCCCGCTAAATGTGTTTAAAAATCGCTAGATTTGACTAGAAAAAAGCTAAATTGACAACAATGTTTATCAGTAAAATGTATATTACACACAGAAAAAATTTACAAAAATTAGAGTAACAGTTTACAAAGTTTCGTGGGAATTCTACAACTACATAAAATTAGCTACAATATTGTCAAAACACTTAGGTACATATTCGAAGTGATATAGCAGCTTTTTGTACAATATTGCAACGTTTTCCAAGTTCACACCTTTTTATATTGCAAATAATATTTTTATTAAAATTAATAATTTAACAACAAATAACACTTTATTAAATAATATACTTAAAAGCTAATAATAAATACCTAGATGCTGTTAAGAATGATGTGTTTACGATGTCCAAAGTCTTAAGAAGTTTCCTAATTATGCGTCCAACATATCGTGCCTGAAAAATGAAACAATACAATTGAAGAACATAGTGCAAAAACACGTTTTCAAAAAATGATTTTATGTGTTCATTGCATTACCTAACGTGTTATCAATATCCACTTAAATGATTTAAGCTATATTCCAAATACTTTCAGATCTAGAGCGAATGTTACTTTTTACAATTCGACTATATTTCAATAGTTTTTTACTCAAGAACATAATATGCCACACCAATAAGATACACTTCTGAGCAAAAAGATTAACTCTGAAGAAAATAAAAGCAACCTTGAAGTTTTTTGTAAATATATTGATTGAAGTATGGTGTATAAAGATTATTTGCCAACAGATGATCTAGTCATTTAAGAAACCATCGATGTATGATTTATTTTAACTTTTGTGGCTGATCAAGTTAGTCCAAAAATTTATTAAAGATATCTCTATTTTGAAAACGGCTAGCTGTTTTTTAGGACTATCATATTTAAGATACTTGTAGTATATTTTTATGCAAAATACTATCCCATATCCGTAGCTAAACGATTAGATGCCACTGAAAACCATTATTTAAAAATTATCAAGTTATTGCAAACATTTTTTCTAGCATTTTTTATTTTAATGAAAAGGTAACTGTTTTGCAGGACTTTCGTGCTCTAGATACTCGTAATAAATGCCAATATATGTCTTCTAATAAATATTTGCCGCTGGAAGACTTGAAGATAGTAAAAACCATTTTATTATCAAGTTTTTGCAGAAATTTTATTTAAATTTATTTTATTGCTGTATATAAAAGCTCCAATATGTGTCTTCTAATAGATATCCGTTTGGAATTTTTAATTCAGTGTGGCTTGTCAAGTTGTTGCAGACATTTTATTTAAGATATTTTTATTTTTAAAAAATTTAACTGTTGTGCAAGGCTATCGTGCTCTAAATACTAGTAAGAAGTATCGTATATTCATCACCGTCGATGAAATACTAGAAGACTGTAAAAACAATTATACTAACAAACACTGTAGTCTAAATGCGACAGGGATTCTAACAAAAACGTTTATTCCAGTATAATTTTTTTTTTTTTATTGAAATGTTATTAAAGATAAATATATATACATTTCATTTAATTACACCTAGCATTACACTAATAAGTAATATTATTCTATTTAATAAGATTTAAGCAATAGTAGCCACCAAATCCTGTGGTTTGGTTCTCTTTAGTCTTCTCGAGTAGATTTCATCTAGACGTAAAATAATAGCTTCTGGGTTATGTGGCTCTGAAGTAGGGTTGCCATTCCTACTGTTTTAAACAGTACATGTACTGTTTTTTGCAAAATGTACTGTTTTATTCACAACACCTAAAACAGTACGCAAAAGTACTGTTTTTTTGGATTTGTACTGTTTTTGTACTGTTTTTTTTGTATATTTTACATATTTTTATATAAACAAGTTTTTTTGCGTGCACAAAGAATATATATTTTTTTAACCATGTTTTTTTTTGTGTGTACAATAGTTTTTTATATAAATTTTTTGAGTCTCCCTGTATTAATTCCACTTCGTTTCTTTGTACATATATAAGTTTGGTTTGTTTACTTTTCAAGCAATGGATGTTTGTAAACACAATTTTTTTTCATGACACTGCCCAATGCAAAAAGTAATGGTGTCCAAACTAATAATTTTAGCCAATTTGACGAAATGATGAAATTTAGTCAATTTTACTTCTTTAGAGGATGTAAACTTAACAAAATTTTGTTGATTTGAATAAAATTTGTTAAATCTTAAAAAAAAATTGACAAAATTTCGTTAAAGATCTACAAACAATTTTTGTTGATTTTACCTACGCTATTTGGTTCGGTGTATTAACTTATTTTAAGTAAATATGTGATGTATTGAAGTAAAATTTATGTTAACAATAAATACAAAAATGTACTGTTTGTTTTTGAAAAGTACTGTTTTTTTTTCATCAATGTACTTTTTTTTCACTTTTCAAATATGGCAACCCTACTCTGAAGTCTATCCGCTGCAAACAGCCTTATAACTTCGTCGACTTTCATTACACCAAGATCTCTATGTACATCGTCAATTCTAACAGTATGGAGCATTAACAATGTTTTTTAATATTTTGTTCTGCATACGCTGAATAATTTCAATATGATTTTTAGCTGCACAACCCCACATCTGAACTCCATAAGTCCAAACAGGTTTTAGTATTTGATTGTAAATAAGTAAAGGGTGGTTAAATTGTAAGGGCCGATGTTGAATGTGAACCACACCTAAACGCCAAGTTTTTTCCGAATTTTATTTGACATTTCTCTATTTCAGACTTACTCAATTTGAACCATGGAGAGATACACAATCCAACAATGTGTTAAAGTTATCCAGACTTATTATGAAAATGGGCGTTCAAATCAAAATGCATATCGTGCACTTCGTGATTTTTTTGGTCAATTTGATCGTCCAAATGTGCGTACAATCGCAAAAATTCGTGGAAAAATTCGAGCAAACCGGGTCTGTAGAAGATGTGAGAACACCAGTGCATGCTCGTACAGCTCGTACTGCAGAAAATATTGCTGCTGTTCGCGATAGTGTGGCTGAAGAGCCGTCCACCTCAACTCGTCGTCGTGCCCAACAATTGCACCTCTCACGCTCGTCGTTGATGAACATTATGCATAAAGACTTGCATTTACACGCTTACAAGGTGCAATTGGCTCAAGAACTAAAGCCTCTTGACCATTCCAAACGTCGTGAATGGGCAGAATGGTGGCAAGAAATGGCAACAGTGGATGATCAATTTTCGAAGAAAATCATCTTCAGTGATGAGGCACATTTTCACCTCAGTGGATTCGTCAATAAACAGAATTGCCGCATTTGGGCGAATGAGAATCCAAGAGTGATTGTCGAAAAACCAATGCACCCACAAAGAGTGACTGTTTGGTGCGGTTTATGGGCTGGCGGCATCATCGGGCCGTATTTTTTCCAAAATGAGGCCGGTCAGGCAGTTACTGTGAATGGTGTTCGCTATCGTGAGATGATAACGAACTTTTTATGGCCCGAATTGGAAGATATGGATGTGGACGATATGTGGTTTCAGCAGGACGGTGCCACTTGCCACACAGCTAACGAAACAATGGCTCTTTTGCGCAACAAATTCAATGGCCGTGTTATCTCACGTAATGGCGATGTCAATTGGCCGCCAAGATCATGTGATTTGACACCGTTGGACTTTTTTCTTTGGGGTTATTTGAAAGAAAAGGTGTACGTCGATAAGCCAGCAACAATTCAAGAGCTAAAGGATGAGATAATTCGGCACATTAACGGCATAGAACCTCCATTATGCCTCAGCGTCATCGAAAATTTGGACCAACGGATGGAGGTGTGCCGCCGTGGTCGCGGCGCCCATTTGGCCGATATTTTGTTCCATACATAATTGAGTAATACCAATATATCATAATAAAATAAAATTACAATAATTTCCTAAATAGTTTGTGTTTTATTCAAAATCAACATCGGCCCTTGAAATTTAACCACCCTTTAATTTGTTTTCTATTGATACCATAGAGTTTCTTCTTCCAATTAACCATTTCAGCTTCTTGAATTTCAAATTAAGTTCTGTTTCCTTCATTTTGATATGAGCCGACCATTTAAGTTTCGCATCAAGCGTCATTCCAAGATATTTTGCGCAGTTGGCATATGGGACTCTAGAGTTTGATATTTTAATTGGTTTATACGAAATTTGTTTATTGGTAAAATTAACATGGGTTGATTTACATTCATTTAATTTAATTTTCCATGTGTCTGTCCATTCAACTATTTTTTCTACAGATGCTTGTAATTTAGAAGAAGATTCCTCTTCATTATCACCAATCGATAGTATACAGGTGTCGTCTGCAAATGTTGATATTTTGCTGTTGTTTGGTAGAGGGGGTATATCTGCTGTATATAACAGGTATAAAATAGGACCAAGAATGCTGCCTTGTGGGAATCCAGCTCCAATTTCTTTTATCTCTGAATATTGCTGCCTTTGTTTTACTCTGAAATAACGATCGTTCATATAGAAATCAAGCAAACATGTATATTGTATTGGAAGTTGTGTTTTGAGCTTATAATTTAACCGTTTGTGCCAGACCTTATCGAAGGCCTGAGCCACGTCTAAGAAGATAGCTGAACACACTTGTTTTTGTTCTAACGCTTCTTCAATTGTATGAGCTGTTCGATGAACTTGGTCAATTGTTGAGAGCTTTTCTCTAAAGCCAAATTGATGTCAACATATTTTTACACTAGAATGGCCAAAAGATGAAATTTTTTTTACAAGTTGTACTATAGAAAAATTAAAAGACCATGGCATAAAAATATTAAAGAGTTTTAAAATTATTTTAACTGATCCAATAGAGACAGTGCTCGATAGAAATGAAAGAGAAAAACTCTTAAACGTTATCATAATGATCCACTCTTAGGAGGTCATTGTGGACGTAGGAAATTATATGCAAAATTGAGAACTAAATATTTTTGGAAAAATATATCAAAGGACATTGTTACTTTTGTTAAAAATTGCGAAAAATGTAACGTAAAAGAAATTGCAATTCCAGATAAAAGTGCAAATACCGTGGCTCGTGCAATTTTTGAAAACTTTATTCTGGTATACGGTTCGATGTATTCAATTAAAACAGATTTAGGAACAGAATTTAAGAACGAAGTGTTAACAGAATTGTCTATACTTTTAAATATTAAATTAAATTTTCAACAGCCTATCACGATGAGACGGTTGGTACGATTGAGCGTAACCACAGGGTGTTTAACGAGTATTTAAGAGCATACATTAACGAAAACATAGCTGAATGGGATGTATACCTAAGATATTTTACATTTTTCCATAATACAACTTCAAACACAGTTTTCGATAATAAGTTTTCACCTTATGAATTAGTTTTTGGCAAAAACGTAAATCTGCCTACCGATATATTAAAGGGAACAATTGATCCAATTTATAACGTGGAAAATTACAGCAGGGAAGTTAAATATCGTTTACAAAAGTCCCATAATTTGGCAAAAAGTTTAATTGAAAATCACAAATTAAGAAATAAAAATTTTTACGATAGGTATGCGAAACCTTTAGAACTGAGAATTAGTGATCAGATTTTAATTCAGAAACAGCCATATGACAAACACAAGAGTATTTATGAAGGTCCATAGGTAGTTAAAAGCGTTAATGGTTGTAATGCAGTGGTCTTCACAAGAGAAACACACATAAAATGAGAGTATTACACTGAAAGAAGTGATGATCTTTTTGTGGTTTCTTACAAGATTTGTTTTCATTGTTATAACAATTATGAAATTATTGAATATGTTGCGTTAAAAAAATATAAATTTTAAAAATAGGTATGTTCATTAGGGTTATGACTTTTTTGTTGCGAAAAAATTACAGGGACAATATTGTACTGATAAAAAACAATATTGTATTGATAATAACAATAATGTACATCAGTGGTCTTCATCCATATCACCCGGAAAACGTTTTATTTTTTGTTTTTATCAAAAATAAATATCAATAAAGTTTAAAATGTTTCTATAAATCAATAGAAACGAAAAAAATTCAAATATACTTTAAATTAAAAATATCCCTCAAGTTGAAAATCGAAAAATGTCTTAGTGTATAAATATTAAAATAAAAAAAAATATTTTGAAAAATATGTTTTTTGAACAATAAAACGTTTTAAAACGTTTTTTTCTTTTTTTTATCTATTTTTTTAATTTTAAAACTAATAATACAGATATTATTGTGGAATGCTGGTTTGATTGCTGTAAAAACCATACGATTTCAGTGCAAATTTTTCTGATAAAATAAATAATAAATAAATAAAAAAAAGTTTTTCCACTCAACATCCCACATATTCATTAAATATTTTAATTTCAAATGCTGTAAAAAAATATATATTTAAACGAAATATAAACAAACATGCATAAATTTATGTAGCTTGTTATCAAAACTTCTCAGTGTATCAAACAAAAATGTAGCTTTCGTTAAAAACGTTAAAACATAAAAAGATCCGCTATACTCCTACTTTGTTGAAAGCTAACTAGCTACTGAATGAAACAATTATCTCACACACATATTTATTGTTGTAATTATGGTTGCCGTTCAGTACGATGCAAACAAAGAGTACGTATTTTTTTATGAAAGATATTGTAGCGTTGTTAATTTATTACAATTAGTTAAGTTTTTGATAGGAAAATAAAACAAAAAAAAGCTTTCTGAGAGTTATAAAAGCAATATTGGTAAATACAGTACGATATTAAAATTTAAAGATATTATAATAAAGATTAGCGATACAGGTAGTTTTGGTACATTTCAAGAAGCTGTCTTGTAGGAGTTTTTTTACTTTGAGGCAACCCTGGTTAAAATATTCACGAAGAGAATAAATAAATACCCGAAAAACTTCGTCCCCTGGGTGATATGGATGAAGACCACTGTTGTAATGTGACAGTATACGATAAAATAACAAAGAAAAAACCATTCATAAAAATCGAGTTAGAAAATCATAACAAATAAAAATAAATAATTCTATTATTTTCATTAAAAAAAGGAGGAAAAGCTAAATGCTATCTGATTAAAATTTAAATGATATATAATCAAAAAGCTAAATGCAACCTGATTAAAATTTTAATTTTAAATATTTTTACGATAAATTAAAACGAATAAAACAATTAACTAAATAATTGTAATACTTGAAGTTCTTTAAAATATTGTTAACTACTTTTATAAATTTATATTGTTAAATACTTATATACATTTAAAATACTTTTAATTTTAGAAAAAATCAAGAACTAAACAAGGATGGTACCCCTTGTTTACTTCTTCCTTTTTTATTATAAAAAGGGAGGTGTAGTGCCATCCCTGATAAATTATACGCAAGATATATTTATATAGGTAGTCTCAAGAATGATAAAATAAAGATTACGCCATGCGCATGATTTCCCGTTATATGACGTAGAAGTTCCATTCGAAGGGTTACCAAGAATGTTTCATGTGTTAGAATTAAAATTTCTTGCGAAAACAGTATGTTTTATGTGATAGTTGGCAACCCTGCAATTGAAATCACTTTGACAATTCTAAAAAATATTACATCGGGTTTTGATAAAATAAATAAATTTCGCATTGTATTTGTTGATAAATTATATTTAATTAATTAAAAACGTTCATTGTCGTGTAAAAAAGTGTAAATAAAAGCTGTTGCAAAAAGAAAAAAAAACAAAAAAAGAACAACAAAAAATATAAACATGAAGTGTGCAGTGGGCAATTGTAAGCAAAACAACAGTAAAAAACAAGTGAGAAAAAATAAAATTTTTGGATATTTTTAATGAAACTAATATAAAGTTCGTTATAATTATTATTTAAAAAAATAAAAATTATGTTTTTTCGACCTATAATTCCGTTATGAAAATGAATTTATTCAAGTTCAAGGCCATACTCTATATTTCTTTATTAGGATATTGTCCTAACAAATAATCTATAGAGTTTTTTGTTTTCAATTTATTAATTGACTACCTTCAAGAATTTGTTGATGGTTCCATTTCGGGGATTTTCTAGGTCCCCATCATCAGAACAAGTTTAGAAAGCAGTGGCTATCTCATTCACAAACTCAAACACTTATATATCCCATTTGTTAAAACAAATGAGAATTAAGTTGAGAATGAAAATAAAATTTCCACTAACAATTAAAAAATTGAAAACATTTGATTTTGTATACACTCTGTCTTGACAGAGATAATATATACATTTTTCGTTTATATTCCACCTTTGTTACTCTTATTTTAAAATAAAATACAATGATTGCGAGGGGATATAAACTAAGACTTCACTTTGTCTTTTTCAAAAGTTCGTTATAATTATTATTTAAAAAAATAAAAATTATGTTTTTTCGACCTATAATTTTTTTTGGAATAATTAGATCTAGAGGCGGACTTCACGATCACCCCGATCGTCAAGAATTTAAATATAGACTTCGGTCATATATTCTAGGCTACAACGAAGGCATTTTAAGTACTGAAGCAAATGTCGAAGTCGACAATACGCCTGATTTAGATAAAACTAATTATTTAACAGGTAAACCTCAACATACAATTTTAAATAACACATTGTTTAATTTTCATGTGGTTTTTTCAGGTCCTATACTTAAGCATATTAATACTGGTATCCAAGAAGATGTACTTGGAACCGAAAATAATGAAACCGACTTAGAAAACCTGCAGTATGACGGATTGGAGAATTTGGCCGGATATATTTGCAACAGATTAAAAAATGAAATCCCTAATCTTGCGGTTAATCCTCTAGAGGACTCTACCTATTTCTGGGTTAACCACCTAAGTGAAGGTGGACTAAGTAAGCCATCAACTTCTTTAATGAAAACACTAAAATCATGTGATGCAATATTTTTAAAACTAAATGGTGAAAAATTGTTGCTTGTAACCGGATATTTGCAAAAACATTTATCGGAAGCAAAGGACATTGAAGCCAATGATGAGGTGAAAAAACTTTTTTTTAGATGCAGAATGTATTTTAGAATAAGATTACTTAATGGCGAAATTGCTCAAAATATTAACAAAAGAAGAAGGAAAATGTATAAAATAACAACATAAAGAAAAATGGCCTTTAATTGTTTGTGAAAATATTGTTAGATCTTTTTTATTAAATTAAATAAATATAAATAAAAAACTTAATTTAGAAAAATAAATTTTTAACTAAAAAATAATTTGAAGAGAAAAATTATAAATTGTCCCACTGTTATGTTTACTCATAAACATTACAGTTTGACAGCTGGAAATTATTAGCCAATAGAAACACAGGACGTGTGACGTCACAGTTCCAACATGCGCAGAACATTTTAAAATTTTATGCGCATTGGCGTAATCTTTATTTTATCATTCTTGCTACCAACTATGTAAGGTGTATGCGGGTAGAGGGGAAACAATTTTTTTGGTATTTATTTTTGTCACTTTTAGAACTCTTACTCCAATTTTTTTGTTTGTTTGGAATTATTACTACAAGAGGGGAAGACGCCAATAGTTTTTTTGTGTATTTACTAACCGTATGCAAAATTTTGCATCATTTAGTGAATTTTGTTTGGTTTTGAAATTTAATTACACAGTGCAACACGAAAAAAAATAACCATATACGGACACCACTACGTGATAAAAGACTAAAAAAAAAAGACTAAAATTATTTATTGAGATCTTAGGTAAATTTTTGTAGTTGATTGTTTCCTTGAATTTTGAACGGTTTGCTACCTATGGACCTGAACACGGGAAAAAAGGTAAAAAAAATCGAATTTTTTTAAGTTTTTTGCGATTTTGATCTGGAAGGTGAAGTTATATGTTCGCAATTTTCTTTATGACAAGAGCTACAACTTTGCCATAGAAAGTAAATCGAAATTCTGAACGGTTTGCAAGATATGAGCCTGAGAAAATGATCACTTTTTGCGAAAATGATACCGAGGCCCCAAATCTTTGGCGGCCCATAAACAAAAAAGATGACTTTGGGAAAAATTGGGAGACACGGGTCTTTTTTTTTAGTCTTTTATCACGTAGTGGTGTCCGTTTATGGTTATTTTGCCATGACTTAAAAAATTACACACAGTGTTACCAACAAGTGGCCGGACGACAAAGTCTAAGTAATTTAAATAAAAGTAATAATTTAAAAAATGTTTGTTTTTAATATGTACTGTTAAACTGTACCACATTGTGTGGACAGATTTTTTCTGTGGAATTTTTAGAAACTTGGGTAAGTTTGTTTTTTGTGTCATTGGTAAAATTTTCCTAAAACATGGGACCTTGTGATATTGGGTAACGGCCACGAAACGTTTTGTTACGTGGAAAAATTTTTCCATGTTGACGGCTGTGACCAAATATTTTTGTATGCGATTTTTTTTCGCTGGGAATATTTTTATATGAACGTTGACGGCTGCTGCCCAAAGGATTTTTTTTTATCCAATTTTTTCCCGGGGAATATATTTACATGACATTTTTTTAGAAATTGGCTGGCTTTGCAAATTTATGAAATTTTGTGTGTGAAAATTATAGTGTGGCTGCGGGAAGTTTATAAATCGGTGTTTTTTTGTTGATCATTCAGAAGAATTAGAAAATGTGTCCGGCTGAATTTTCGTTATAAAGACTTGCTGTTAAGGCCTTGATTTTTTTTAAGGCTAACGTAAAACCACGCGGGAATTTTCGATGATGTGGAAGCACATGGAAATATGAATTAAATTTTTTTTTTGTCGGAAACCTAAATTCAAATCTAAATTTAAAAATTTTTTTTATCGTTTAAACGATGATTATTCAAATTGAATTAATTTAAATTTAAATTAAATTTAATCTAAATTTGACTAAATTAAATAATTTTGGGAATTTTTTTTTGTAATTGCCAAATTGAATTATAATTTTTATAATTATTTCCGTATGATTTTTACCGATTTACGCATTTTTTTTGTGAATGTATAAAACTTTATATCAACTCTTTTGATCGTACAGTCCTAAATGGTGATCTTTAGTTTTTTTTTTATTCGGGAACCAACACTGAAATACCGAAATAATATAATTGATTTTTTTTTGAAACATCACGCACAGCATCGTCATCTATGGGCCCACAGATTCAACGATGGAGTACAAAGTGAGTATTAAATAAAATATTTTGGTATTTTTTTATTGGCGTTTTAAAAAGGAATGTTTGTACCGGTTGGTAAAGTAAATTTTTAAAATTTTGAATTTTTTTTCGCGATGTGACATACATTTTCATTAACCTATGTTAATTTTTTTTAACGTTTAATCAGAACTTTATCTGATTCGGAATTTCCAAATTTAATTGATTTCAGATTTTATTGATTTCAAATTTAATTGATTTCAAATTTAATTGATTAAAATTTTGTTACACTTTTAAAAGTGATATAATTTTTTTTTGAGATAAATAATCGTAATTTCAAATATTGTAATTATAAATGATAGTTGTAAAATACTCGTTATTATTATAATTTTTTTTATTTGAATTTATGAAGAAATAAATTTATACTTCTGCCATAAATGGATTATAAAACTTTTCAACCGTTTAAATATTATTTATTTTGTATTGATATCGTGATGTCGGCTTAGACTATAGTATTCCGATGTCTCTCGGAGTGGTCAGTCTTTTAAAAATTATAAGGGGTTAAAATTATTTAACCCACTTTTACCGTAGGGCGTTCAGAAAAATTCAAAATACTGTTCGCAAGGTAGGGAGGGCATTTGATAATGGGGCTCAATACCAGCTAGAGTTCCCCCAATATAATCGCGTATGGGTCCGTCTGTTTAAACAAATACATTGTTTTAATAGTGATTTGCACTAAACTTGTTGTGATTTTATTTTTTTTTTGCGATTCGGTCATATCTTTATCTCAAAGTGCAGCTAATAATCTTTGTGTGCGTGTATGGTTGGATTGGATTCGGCGAGCTGGCAAGTCCTCCCAAAACGGGAGTACTTGACCGGCTAGCAACGGTTAGCTTTATATGAGGTTTTCGGTCTTACAACTACACTCCCATACCACATATGGTGTTCCAAAATATGTGGTCATGGATAACGAACCTTCTTTAAATTCTGCATCTATACCATTTATGATGAAAGATGAATTGAGAATAAATGTGTTTACCACCCCTTCATACAGAAGTGAAGCAAACGGGCAAGTTGAACGTTTCCATTCCACGCTAACGGAAATAATGAGGTATCTTAAGAATGAGGGGACATCCAGAAACTTTGAGGAGTTACTGGAAAAGTCGGTAAATGAATATAACCATAAATTTCCCTCGACAACAAATAGGAAGCCGGTTGACCTTTATTTCGGTCGTACGGTCGATTGACTAATATCGAAAGGTTGTAGACTAGCAGGAAAAGGATTTAACGTATCACAACAAGAAAAAAAGGCAATTAAAAAATATCTTCCGGGGCAACTTATATACGTCAAAAGGAATAAAAGATTAGGGAAATAGTAAAAGAGAACCACAATACTACTGTAGTTACTGAAAGTGGCCGAAAGATTCATAAAAGCCATATTCGCAATTAAATTCCCTATTTTTGTTTCAGATTTTGGGAAGCGTTGTGGCAGATTCTAATGTCCTTGATTATTCTAATTCAAGATTAATTACTATTCAAACCGGAATTGCAATAAGACAAAATGGGACGTTTAGGGTTGTGCGCTCTATTGACATAAACCAATACAGAAGTTTTTCAGAGGATATTGAATCAGTTCTTAAAGATAACGTTACATATAGTCATCCTCTCCGTCCGTTTTTAATACAACAAATCATTACGATAAAAGGACTACTTAAACGACTAAATCCAAATATAAAGAAAAGATCAATAGGCAGCGCATGGAAATGGGTTGCTGGAACTCCAGACAGTCATGACTTTGAAATTGTGAACCAGAAAATTAAAAATGTTTTGGAGAACAACAACTGGCAAATGATCATTAATGACTTGACTATTAACAGAATTGATGAAATCTCGAACATAACTAACGAAATACTGAAAATAAAAGGAGAAGATTGGAATAATTAATTAGCGGAAAATTTACAACTCAAATTAAGTTTTATAGAGAAAGAATTACAAAACATCGAATATGCAATACATTGGGCAAAGGTAAATGTAGTAAACTCATTTATATTGTCAAAAACAGAAATAGAAACCTTAAGTAATGTAATGAAAAATTATAATGTAATGAAAAATTATAAGCATTCCATTCACGTGTGATAATGTTTGTGAAACTCTAATTGTAAGACCAGTAAATAAAGGTAATGTAATAGACAAAATTGTATTTAATAATATTCTGAAATGCAATGAAAATTTATTTGCCATGAAAAAAATTGTAAAAATTCCAATGCTATTTGTAATAAAGATAAATTAGTAGAATTATCAGAAAACAATTGTATAACTAACCTAATAAAGAATAGAGTAGGGAACTGCACATAAGTAAATAATGTACACATTCCCACGATTCGGAAGGGATTTATTGCTGCTAAATTAATTTAGTGGAAAACTCAAAGTGAATGAAGAATAAATAGCTCTAAATGGAAAATATCTCATAAAATATCACAACACAACAATTGAAATTGGTAACCAGGAGTATTATTCAAAGGAAATAAGTGGAAGCAAACCCCTTCCAGCCTTTTTACAATCAGAAGCTACAAATTCTATAACCGAAGAAGTTCTATCCCTGGAAAGACTCAACAAAGTGAATATCGGAAATATTAAAAAATTAGAATTATTGGAAGATACGAATAAATTAACTCTCACATCAAGCGGCCTACTGATACTTTTTACGTTAGGTGCCGTTTCCTGGTTACTTATCCGACTATTAAAAAACAAGGAGAATAAAAGAGAGGAGATACTACCAAAACAACAGGAAGAAGCTCTAACTTCAAGAACGTGCCAAATCTTATCCGAAGCTGAAACTACAAAAAAGTTAAAGAAAACATTGAAAAAAACTAGTATTTACGATCTACATGCATTTTGAACAATCGTGACGATTGTGTTTCAGAGGGGAGGAGTTAATAAAAAATACATTTAAAGTACAAAACAATAAATTTGATGATACAACAAGAATAGTGAATAGTGAAACGTTCACATGCTGACTCTGCGTCTAGACAGACTTGAGCAATACAGCAATGTTCACCAACACAAGCCAGAACCATATAACAACGTGAGAAACGACAAAACGTATTGTTGTTTTGACGATGTGCAGCAGACTATAAATTAGGGTAGTTTGTAAGAAATTGTGCTTTTTGTAATTTGAAAATTTAATAAAGAAACAACTGTTGAGCTAAACACTCAATAGTTAAATTTTTTTAAAATAAATTCGTGCAAATAAACTTAATTTATACACTTCATGGCTTTTTAACGCATGATTCATTGATCCATTGAACAATATAATTTCAAAGTTAAAAAAAAATATTCCATGCACTTACATATAAGGAGCCGCAGAACAAAACGTGCTTTTTTGCATTTTTTCCCAAAATTTTTTTTTTTTGCATTTTTTAAATATTTGGTTTAAAAATCTACTAGAAAAAATCTAGTTTGCATTGAAAAAGACCTTAATAAACATGCTGTTACAACAACAGTAGAAGAGAATTCTCAAATTCATTCTAATCATGGCCAAGTTTTAACGTTAGGAAAGGACTGGAGTATTCCCAATATATATAAAAACTTCAATCAATTTATAAATTTAAAACATTCAAAATTTAAAAAGTATAACATTTCAGAAAAATATTTTAAAAAATGGCACAATAAATTGTTCAATTAAAACTTTCGAGTCTTTTTAAATTTAAATCTGCAGAGGAGAGGAATAGCAATTTAACTTTGCTGAAACGAGGAAAACACTTTTTAAATTTCTTGGCTGAATGAAATTAAAACAGGCCGCTGGATTAACGCTGACAAAAGAAAAGACGTGGAAAATAAAACATTTTGGTGAAGATTGGAGTGAAAACCAGGCATTACTTTGGCACAAGGATATTTTGTATAACCAAAATAAAAATACGGAGGATTTAATAGAAGAAGATAGTGAATGTACTTGCCTCGAAAAAGACGTTGGATCAAAAGTTTAAGTATTTAAAAAATTTAACTATTTAAAAAAGTTTTATATTTAATAATTTTAAGATCTATATAAATATAAGAAAGAAATGTTTTAGTTGCAATTTAAATTTAAATAAAATATTTTAGTTTTTATTTTATTTATTTGTCCTTATTTTAAGTTAAAATCGACATTGTAGTGTAGAAAAGAAACATTGTTACATTTTACAACAATCAATTTTACTTAGACACTTTTTTGAGTGTAATTTTGAGAAAATTGTTGTGTTTTTAGATGAAATAACCAAAAAAATAACATTGTAGTAAATAACAACAAAAAACATATTTAATTTCAATACATATATTATATAGTAGATCATATTTAAAAACATTCCGTCAACATATTATCGTTTAAAAAAAAACGCAGACCAAAACGTTCTCTTTTTTAACAAAACGTGCTTTTTGACTTTTTTAACAAAACGTACATTTTCCATTTTAAAAGTGGTTTGATATAAAACCTTTGACAGTTTGATCCATATTTTGATAAAAAAAAACTTGTTACCATTTCCAGGTTCATGCACTTTTTTAAGGGGGTGAAATAAATAAACCTCAATTTCCCAAAAATTTTAAATGTGCGAAAAAGCACGTTTTGTTCTGCGGCTCCTCATATAGAGGAGAAGATATTAAAAAATTCAACAATTAAAAGAAAATAAAAATTTGTATGATTTAATACTCAATATCCAGAATTTAAACAATTGTTTGGATATGGATGATAAATTTTCAATTGGTTATTTTGACTCAGAACTAGAAGAAGCATTAAAACCTTAACGTGTCCAAGCTTTGAAAATTCAGTTGAGACCAGGTGAAATTCAACATTAAAAATGATTCAAAGTTTTATTGAAAATGTTGATGTAATAAATATTGTTCTTTTTAAATTGAAAAAAGAAACTTTGTTAATTCCTGACATGGGACAAGAAATGATAAAAGAATTTGCAGAATTTTTTGAATATTTTCAAACGCAACAACATATCTACAAGGGCAAGAATAACCCTACCATATCAAAGTATATTTTATAAACGTTTCAAAATATTGAAAATTAATCTTGTTGTTACACTTTTGGATCCTTGCCAACAAAATTGGACAACTTTAAACAACTATCTTAAAAAAATAACAATATTGCCATATATTCCAGATGGCTTTGTGCTAGAACGTGATGTGGAAGATACAATATCAAAGGAATGACTCATTAATAAAGAAATTTAAAATATAATCTCCATTGAGAGTCCGTCATGTTCTAACACATGCACTGCAGCGCCAGCAAAAAAGGAATTAAGTTAAAAATAATCTATTTTAAGAATACATTTATATAACTTATGTATATGATTTCTTTAGAAAATTTCAGAAACCAGCCGAAAAATGTTGGCATTTTTATCAGAGGCAGGACAATACTTTCCTAAAGATTCTATTGCTCTAGAAGTCCAAAATATTTTGACGCAACCGCATTCTAAGCTGCAAATTTAGATTGGTGGAAAGAACACCAAAAGGTGAAGTATTAAAGTCTGAATTATGTAGATATAAGTTGATATTGTATACTAATTCTTTAAACTCCAATATTTTACTAAAGTTTTTCCTCAGAGTTGCTGAGGTAGCCAAAATAAATTTCGGTATTCAAGCCACATAAGCTTCAACTGAAATCGCATTTTTAGTTACTGGATCGTGCATAACTGAAAAAATATGTTCCCTCAACCCTGTGACTGTTAAAAAAACGATTATTTATACATGATAACCATCATTTAGTAAGTGCTATTTTATAGTAATTTTTTTGTATGAATTTTTTTTTAATGTCAGTCTGTATTATTATTTAATAATACAGTAGTTTTGATTTAACTGCCTTTTACTTACGTGCACTTTTCACATAACTGCACAAAATTTTGGTTTCGTTGTTATTTTACAAAATTACGTATGCAATTGCCTTCTTTAAGTGCACTGTGTATACCTGCGCATTTAAAATAAGTGCCTCATGTTTTTGGCAGTTGCACATTATTTTCATACAAAAGATCGCCGTTAGCTGCATCTTATGTTTTGCTTACTTAGTTAGTTAGGTTAGTTAACGCTTGTACCTACATAAATTTGTATGTAAAAACCTTATAAAATTTTTTATGAATGTTTTTTTATTTTCGTTTTGTTGTTTTTTATATAAATTCTATTGTATGAAATAAACAATTAATAAAAATAAATTAAATCATATCTGGTCTTTGCAGTTTTCAACAATTTAGTTTACCTGCACTTTAAGGCAGGTAACCAATTTGAGTTAGCAACTCTTTTGGCTTACCTGCACAAAAATTCGTGCAGAAGTTGGTTGTACAGCTAAGTCAAAACTACTGTAAAGTAAAAAAAAAACATAGAATTAAATATTAAATTATACATAATTATTTTCAAAAAGTCCAGTAAACATTGTTGCTACCTTTGACGTGAAAATCGTAAATTGACAATAATATAAAAAAACAAAACAGCCGCCGCCGATTTATTTACACAAACGCAGCTGCCGTTGAAGCTTAATTGCTTGCGCCGTCGCTGCCTATTATTTGGGTCAACTTCTTGCTCTGTTGTGGTGTCATGGTTAGCGCGGTGGACTGTTACACAGACGGACCCGGGTTCAATTCCCGGTGACGGCAACATCAATTTAAAAAAATAACATGTATGAGTTTTATATCCCCCATACACACAAACATATTCTAGGGGAATGTTTATCAAAAAAGCGTATAATATAGTAGGAGCATTTCAACTAATAACTATTTTCAGTAAAGTTTGTCAATCAACTTAGGTAAATGATTTGTATAAAATTATAATGTCATTTAACCACAAAAACTTGGTAATTCTTCCTCTTTTATTATTGACAATTAAGCATTAAATAGTAATAAAATTATAAATTCTGTTTCATAACAATCCCTAGATAGTTTAATAAATTGTCCCATATATTAAGATCAAATATGCCGTTCTTTTTGTTACTTTATTAAAAATTTATTTTATTTATAAAATATAAAAAAACAATACATTATTTTAATATAATGCATATTCTAATGAATATTATTACAACTTCCTTCACATTAGCCCAAAGGCAATATATGCTATCCAATTTCACCAATGCAATGACTTTGATCTAGAAATAAAAAAATGGGATTAGAATTTAGTTGCTTAGCAAATAATTAAAAAATACTTACCATTTTTCATATTTATGTTTCGGCTACTTCTCCTTTATTTATAAGATTTAATTTATTTATGTTTAAATATATAAAAATATTAATACATATTCTATTTCACAGACTATTTTGTGTTGTATTTTTTTTTGTTCATAAAAAAAGTATTTCTATCTTTTAACACTTTTGTTCAATAAATTACCTATTATCTGTTATGTTCGTCAATATTTATTTTGTTACATTTTACGAAGTAATGCTTGATTAAAATATGTACACAAAATGTTAGAGGTATGTAATATAAGTTTGACATTTTGTAAAGATTTAGCATAATATAAACATCATAATATAAATATAGATAAAAATTATAAGTAATATTTTATAATGTATAAAATGACTTGCTATGTTGAAAGTAGTTTAAGAAAATTGTGCAAATATAAATACTAAATAAACACAATGCAATACATAATTTATACAAAACTTGATTAAATTCATAAAATTTTAATGAAAAATGTTTACTAAGTACGCTTTCTTAGTATTCCCTCTGTGATTTTTTTGTGAAATTTTCGCAGTAACTTCGGTGTTTCCATAGACTTAACCACACCGAAGTAAAATAATGAATCAAGGCTATGAACCAAAAAGATTCAATAAGTTCGCCAACTCTCCATCAGGTGCGGACATGTTTGAAGCCCTTAATCTTTCCCCACCGTTCATCACTCCACTATCTCCTTTCCAAAGAAAGCAACACATTAATGAATATGAAGAATTTCCTCTGTGTTGCTTCTCTTAAAAAAAAATAAAAAATATTTGCAAGCAAACATTATATTAGAAACATGGGAAACGGAAATGTTTTCTAAACAAAAGTATATTACCAGAATTTATGTTTCCAGCAAAGCGTTTTTTTTAGCGTGTAGTCAAAAATAGGATCATATTCATTTTTATTATCAAAGCTTTAATTGAAGACAAAAATATATTTCTGTTTAAAAACCAAGATATTTTCACAACTGTATGTATTGCTTCAAGGTACAAACTAATAGTTTAAAGGTACAACCAAAATTGTACCTTGAAACAGTTTTTAATTTTTTTTTTTTAAATTTCGCTATTATTTAGCTATTACAAAAAAACAGTGAACTCTTTGATGACCGAATAATTTCAAAAAATGCTGATTTTGCGTGGCCATCTCGTTCACCGGATTTGATGGCCACTGATTTTTATTTTTGTGGGGTTTGTATAAATAAAATTTGTATAAATTTTAATATTATTTTATTTATCTATTTAATTGTTTTAAAATTTGTTTTATACAATGTTTTTTTATATTTGATTTAACGTATAGGCAAAAGAAATACGGAATTGCGTAAATGAGAGAATTAAAAAAAAACAGTGTTGTATACAACAACTTTTTTAGAAAATATAACAACATTAGTTGATTATTAAAAAATATAAGCACGTTCATTATTGATCAATTAGTATTAAAAATGTCACTCAACTAGATCGACGCAAACTGATTTGAGATTTTGTAAAGAAAATCCATTATAAAAACAAATTTAATTTGTAATAATTTTAAGGACAAGGGATTTAAAAAAAAGTTTCAAGTACAAGAGAATAAAAGTAATCAAGAGTTATAAAAGTGTAGAAAGAAAAACTGGTTTGGGCATGAGAACTCGGTTGCAAGATTAACTAATACCGTGATTAGCTCATAATCGTTTCGTGGGGAGGAGTAGCAAAATATGCAAACGTTTATTATAAAAAATTATCATCAAAATTATAAAATAGTTGTCTGGCCAGACCTCACATAATCCCGTTAGGCCAAAGCCACAATAGACAATTTTAATCGTCGAAAATAAAATATGAGCAGAATGAAAGAAACCCACTAAACGTTGCCCAACTTAGGCCCATGGAAACTGTTTTCGGCGAAGAGAATTATATAGAAACAGATACCTGGCAAAAATTTAGATTAACTTATGAAAAAAGCAGCAAAGGGCTAAGAACCAGGGTACAAAATGATTTTAGAGCTCAATGGCTGCAGTACCAAAAAAACATTTGGAATGCAATGCGCTATATGGTCCATATTTTTTTGTAAGTTTAGTTATACCTGTATATAACAAATAAATTTAACTTAAAATGCTTTATTTGGTTTTTTTTTTTTTTAATTTTGTGTTTTTCCGTATTTTTTTTTTGCCCATGCGTTATAATATATTTCAATAATACGGAGAACTGTTTTAATCACTTTACTTAGAATGCGGCTTTATTACTAACTCTTTCAATAATTACAATTAATATTGAACTCCCAAAAATATTATAAAATTAAGTAGAAAGTAAAATAGAAAACAAGAACATTCAGATATCTACTATTGTTCTGCTTTCTCTCTTTTTTTATATGCAATGAAGTGTATGACATAGAGCAAACAGGCATGGTTTCCATGATCTCTTTATTCATAATAACGCTATATTAGTACAAAAATAAATAAGTAAAGAAGAATGTGATTGATTGCAATATGTAAAGCTTGACAACAAATAATATCAATAAAGCAATATAATATTGTTGTCAAGTAATATCTAATATCGTGGGTATTTCACATTTACGTCAACAAACGACAAATCATTCAGCAACTTAAGCCGAATATTCGCAAAGAAATTACAGAATTGGAGCCAGAAACGTTGCGCAACTTAATGTAAAACGTCTTTAAAAGAGTCATTAAAATGTCAACAGGAAAATTTACGCCATGTAATGGATGTTATTTTTCATACTTAGCTAAAAACAATTTTATAAGTCATACTTTCATTTAAAAAAAAATAAAATAAAAAACTGTAAAAATAAAAAATATAAGCATTTCAAATCAGTCAATATTAGTCAGTGTTCAAAATACCCAATGGGATAAATATAGCGAAAATCTTAAATTTGGTACTGCTAAATAAATATTCATGAATTTGGTAATTATTTTCTTTATTGAAGTACTAGGTTTATGAAAAAAAAAATTTTATATTTTTCAATGCAAAACAAATATCATATATATTTTTCGAAATTAAAATTTTTTTTTTATATTTTTGCCGAAAAAAATAGAATTTTCAGTGTAATTTCGACCCATAGGCCCAAAACTTCTAAGCCGATTTAAAAAAGTATATGTTCCGCAATCGAATGATATTTGTTTTGCAATTTGACTGACGATATTGAAAATTAAATCGATATTAGTTTTTCACTGTGTCACAAAAAACGAATGAAAATGTTAATCGATTTAATTTCAGTTTTGTTTCAATCAACAGCTGTTTTCTTTTACATTGTTATTCTTCCCTTTTTCTTTATATTTGACACTTGAAAAAAAAAAATCAAACGAAAAGCAAACCATAAATTTTATCTGTTTATTCTACGAATTTCTCAAAATATGAGTTTTGCTTTTGTAAGTATCGGTAATTTTTGGGAAAAAGACAAAATGAAAAAAACAAAAGGTTAAATAGAAGATAATTTATATTTTTTAATTAATTATATTTATTAATTTATATTTTTTTATTAGAAAAAGTAACTTGTAACTTATTTTTTAGAAAAAGGGAGGAAACCAGTTTAACTGCAACGGAGTTAGTTTATTTTAAACATATTTATTCGGAGAATTTTTAATAAAAACCTAAAAAATAGGAAAAAATATTTTTAGGTGTATTTTTTGTGGTAAGAGTTTATCTAGGATTTTTTTTTTGGAAAATTTAGGGGGATTGTAAGAAAAAATACAAAATTCACACGAATTTCACACAGTCAACTGACAGTGATTTGAAATCATGCAAAACAAACACAAGCTTCGAATTGCATGACATAGAATTTCACTTTAATTTCGATAGGAACAAAATTAAATAGATTTGAAATCACTTCTTCGAAATTGGGAACCCCAAAAGAGGTGAATATTTTCATTTTCACCCAAAAATTAAATACAGAAAATACAGCTGATAGTCAAATTACTCAACAAAACTAAAATTAAAAAATATTTCAAAAACTACTCCAAAAAATTATTTTAATGCGATTTTCGGTTTTAGGAGGCCTAAATTGCATTATTACTGTGAACTAGTGTAATCAACTTTACTTAAACCATCCCGTTTGCCCCGCAAACATAAAAATTTGAAAGCAAAAAACTCTCAATATCTGTGCCCTATATCATTTATCCATATTTTATTCAGTGGCAAAATTTGAGATGACATTTCAATTATGATGTAACTTATTTTTTTTTTATTTATATTAAAGAAGAAGCAGATTCTGATGGAAATTTAAACAGATGTGTATCCAATGACATTACAGTAGGCAAAGTCCCGCATTTGGTATTATATTCCATGACAAGTACAGTGATACATTTTTGTTGTTTCTAAAATAAATAAGAATAGATATGTTTGATTACAAAATAGGAGCATATATTAAAAAGCAGTAGAAGTTAATTTTTTTAGTAATTGTTTATTATTATTAGGGACAGGAACTTTACGCACTAAAAAGTGGGATAAAGGCAACTATAATATGCATGAAAAATCTTATATTTAATTTACATTATACCCGAAATCTGGTTTAAACAGGATTTTGGTGAAAATCTGGTTATGAAACATAATTTCAACCCAGAATTTACCATACATATTCATAAGTAGATTGTCAGACAATCTGGTTTAAATTACGTTCAAAATTAGGTTGTAGCGATACAACGTTGTGTTTTCCCCTATTATGGGGGAGAAATTTGGCAAAATGTGGTATCAACACTTGTAGAAAAAAATGTAAACAAATAAAAAAAAATTATTTAATTTAATAAAACTAAAAATAAAAGTGTTAAACCCAATAAAATGGCATTTTTAATCGGAAGAAAAAAATAAATTCAAACAGTTACTTATTTTTGTTTCCAGTGAAGACAATTTGTGCAAACAGCCTTTATAAGGTGACAAGAAAAAAGGATCATCATGCTTCCAAGTAGTCATTCCTAATAGGAAACACTTTTTTCAGCAAAATTAATATTGTTTTTTTGTTAATGACTTTAAATTTTATCTTCCGCCAGTTAAATTAATAACATTTTTAGAAAAATTTTCAGTTTGTTGTTATTTTTATTTTGTTTACAAAATTGGTTGTCAAACCGAAATCCAGTTTGCCTGCCAAATTTTATAGTGTAAACGATGGTAATTTGAAACTGGATTAGAGTTGTCAAACATTCGAAAACCCGATTTTCGAATACTTAAAAAACCGTACTTTTCAAAACCAGGTTTTCGTTTTTTTTTACTCAAACCGTTTTGGAATAACCTGGGTTTCCTATTTTTTAATCGCTTTGGGTTAATTTTGAATATTTTTTATACAAATTAAGAAGAACGTTTTTCTTTTGTGTTTACTAAAATGTTTATTTTTACCAACATTTCTTCACCCTTTGGGTGACACCTTTAGGAAAAAAAACAGACAGGAAACTACTTAAGTGGTGAATCCTCAGATTTTAATAAAACTTGAATATGTTGTAGAGAACAAACAAATATTAGACAAATTTAGGGGTTTCAAAAGTGGGGTAAAAATTACCCAATTTGACGGTTTTTTTTTATATGTTTGGTATATAATATTAAACTATAGGCAAATTGGGTATCAAATGAAAGGTATTTAAAGACGCATCCGCTTGTATATAAAACATGCCAGTGCATGTCCCAACATGTTTGTCATTCAAAAAAATTTTTTTTGAAACCCACATTGCATGGAAATTGAGTTCAAATTAACATATAATAATGTTTATTTAATTAAATCGAAGGGGTGCTTGAGCTTTTTCAATTTTCGTAATCGTTTGGAATTAACGTGACTTTTCCCGAAGAGCTTTTATAAACTATATTTTAAATATTTCAAATAAGTGTCAATCCGGGGCCCACAGCATAGGCAGTATGGGCATCAACATTTTCATTTTCTCGATTGCTTTAATACTACGTACAATATCCTAAATTTTAACATGTTTTTATACAAAAAATTTGTAATTTTTGACGCCCCTTTTTAATCCCTAAACGTGCGATTGCGCACAAAAAATTACGTATATTTTTTTATCCAAGTTTCATTCAAATCGGCTCTGGGAATAACAATAACAGCATTTAGACGAACAATACAAAATACAATAATAAATGTCGAAGCATTAAGTCTATGTCATCCCAAGATGCATCTTCAGAGATTTGATTAAAAACTAATTAGATCTCCATTATAAAGTCCCTTATCATATTATTTTCTAAATAAACGGAGTCTGCGAAAAGACAAAACTATGGTCAAATAACAGCGTGAGAAAACAATAATGCAACATCTTACAAATTTTCTTGGACTTGAAATTAAACTTATTTAAATATACAAGACAGTGATAGTGTTGTGTTAAACCTTATTTTGAACAATCTATTTCCATACAAAATATTAAAAGATATCTCAAATTTTCACACAAAAAAATAAATCCATTTAAATTACGAAACCACCGATTCAATAACTTTAATTTGCTGAAATTCCCCCAACAACGAAAATTGCTTATTCAATTAGAAATTGATAGCTCTTAAATTAAATTATTTTTCAATTAAATAATAACTCATTTGATTAAAAAGTGATCAATATCGTACACCTTCCCAAAACCAAAAAAAAAATCTTACATACAAAAATTTTTGCCATACCAAATGTTTTTTAACAGCATGAATTTATAACATTGAATTTAAACCGGCATGAAATTCTCATTTATTCAGCAGATTTATTTATACTAATGTGAACAAATTCACACAGAATTAGTTTTTTCTTTCTATTGAAGCGTATTGTTATGGCAAAAAAATCGATTTTTTTTTTGCAGAAATGAGCAATTTTGTTGAAATCAGAGTATTTTGTTTTTTGTTTAAAATAATTTTAATATATTTTTTGCATTTTCTTTCAGTTTAAAAAAAACTTTTTAATTTTTATTAAACGAAATTAAACTTTAAAAAACTACATTATCAATTTTATGATAATGTTTTAGAATAAATAATATTCAGATTTAAACAACTGAAACTAAATTATTCTACTTAATAAAGTAATAAACTAATAAGAATTAATATCTAATATAATTGAAATGAATTTAAAATATTTTATTACAAATACCACTAAACATAAACATTTAAAAAAAACAACTACATAAATATTACAAAGAAAAACAACAACAATGTGTTGATGTTTGCTTTTGAGCGATAATATACAAAAATTCAAGCAAGTTCCAAATTTGAGCAAATATTTAATTAATTCAATTAATTTTTAATTGACAGATTTTAAAATTTTCAACAATCCGATTTAATTAAAAAAAGGAGAGAACTATTTTTTTCTGTGTTCGTTTCAAGCTAAAAAAAATATTTGGATACATGTGTTTGACTTTATATTTTAAGATTTTGTATAGTACGAAAAAAGCAAAACTTTGTTTTAAAAAAGTAGATTTTCACAAAAATAGATATTAACACAAAATAGATATATTAAGTAGATTTTCCAGCTGAAAAGTTTATTTTTCGATCATTTATTTTCAATTATGATGCCAGATTAATATTTATTCATTATAACATTATGTTGTTAATATTTATTAATCATAAA